>CM031945.1:2593990-2878990 GCA_018749465.1 Paracanthobrama guichenoti
TGTTCTTCCCCTATCCTTTACTATTTCTTAATCTCCCTATTTGTACTATTTGAAACAATGTATGAAACATTGCATTACCTGCACTTCTTGTGTTTATTGCCTCTAATGACTCGCTTGTTGTATTCCTCATTTGTAAGTCACTTTGGATAAAAGCGTCTGCTTTTAGGGGCAGTTGTGTCCTTATGGTTAGAGAGTCAGACTGGAAAGGTTGCAGGTTTGATTCTCAATACCGGAAGGAAATGACTGAGGTGACCTTGAGCAAGTCACCTAACCCCTAATGTTCACTACTCACTACTCCTAATGTGTGTGTGCATTAACTTGGGTTAACTGCAGAGGACATATCCTAAGTTATCCTGGGTTACCATACTTGGCCTTTACATGTCACTTTCTTTTTAAATGTAATGTATTGATTAACTTGATCATTCTAGTGCCATTCAATTTGATATATCAAATATACTGGCATTCAAATTCTACCAAACTCGCTGTGTATCTAAATTGGAAACGAGTGATTGAGAGGCCCACATGCATTCTGCACTCCACTGCAATATCGACAAATTTTGGGGTGAGTTGAATTTGAGGTGAGATTTCTAATATGCATATGTAAACCCATATGCACGTTTTTACTTCCCCTGTTAAATTGATTCGGATGCAAATTTCTTGCAATGTTTTTAATGCTTTAATTAAGATACAGTACATCATTTATAACAAAAATACATTCAGAGGTAAAGTGTTCTTCAAGCTGCATTGATCTTTTTTTTTTTGCTCAACCCTTTTTAATACTGGTTTTACTCACTGTGGTAGGCCATAAAGGCCCAATTAGACCAATGGAACAACTCTTTCCTAAAATACAGTGATAGTGCTGAATTAAAAGAGATTTATGTATGAAATCCCATATTAATCTTGCTGAATGGCAAAACATGCACAAAACAAATACTCACACTGTCACACCTTTTAAATACACAAGGGTGTAGATGGCTCATTGGATGACTACCTGTGAAAAAGACACCTGTGACTCTTATTTACATGAGGGGGTATAGCTCAGTGGTAGAGCATTTGACTGCAGATCAAGAGGTCCCCGGTTCAAATCCGGGTGCCCCCTTCTTTTTACTGTTTATTATAATCAGACCACATGGTTAAATGACAAGAAGCCAGTATGAAAGCGCATATAATTAACTTGGCAATAACATAGGTCAAGGAACTGAGGCTTTTCATGAAACTTCACGGCCATAAATCTCACCTACCAGTAACACACGGATAAAGGGCCTGGTTACCAAACACACACCCTAACTGACTACTAAGCAATTATTTCATTTATTTGGACTCAATGACTCAACAGGAGGAGAAAGCATGAATAGACTATCATCGAATATTCTCAGTCAACAAAGCAGTGTTGTCATCAAATGTATGAACTCCCATTAATCCCATAGACCAGTGGGGGATTGTTATCTATCGTCTTTTACAAGGTAGCCTACATGTATTTTTGTTGCCACACACATCAGCATATCAAGTATAATTTACTCAGGCCAACAGGTTGAAGTACTGTTTTTATCTCTGAAGCGGCAGTGGATTTTAGAATCCACGGATTCAGAAATCCACTGCCACTTCACCTTAGTATTATCAAGAGTTTTCATTTATTTGTTCGTAAAATATTAAAAGGAAAGAACATAGATTAAAATGATGTACATTAACTCTTTATTTACACCAGCATCATTTCAGGGTGTAAACAGCAGTAAAAAAACTACATGCAGGACAAATCTTGATACAAAATCGTTTCATTGGGCTTGCTAATGAGCTAAAATACATAGCAAAAACAGTGATTTAACACTGAAATAAAATTATTTATAAAGACTTTCTACAAGTGAGAAAGTCTGTTTTTCCTCCTAAATAAAGTTTTACCAAGTTTAGCACATCACGTATACCTTTGTGAGGTCTAAACAGGTTATTCAGAAACCTAGATTAAAATGAAATGAAGTAAATGTAGTGTTGGGGACAGATTTGATACAATGATTTCTAGCTTAATGCATTAGCAAAGCAAACTGCACACAACATGCATGCCAAATAGATGTTGAGGTCTTTAAGTTAACTGTTAAGAACAAATGCATTAGCATACGGTTCTATATAAGGAGGGGACCGATTATCATTTGAATGTTCAATGCAAATTGAGCTATAGTCAGCTTCTGTTTGAGCTGATAATGATTGATTGTCTTTATCTCATTTGGGCACCACCTTTGTTTTACCTACTCAACAGTCAAATACATTCTGAACCCAGGCTAAATACACTTCTCAAACACATGTTTTTAGTAGATTTTTATTTGTACAAAACTTTTTTGTACAAAATTATATAAGAAAACATACTTTGAATATCCAGTCTACTTTCAGAATAAAATACTTGAACACTACGTTCCATTCTGCATGCACACATTTGTACAACATACACAAATCAATTCCTTTTAAATACTTCAAGTATGCTTGTTCAATAGCTTAGTGGCTCATCACAGATCAGTACGGGCATGTGAACCGTCACCGTCAACCCCCTCCCCCCTGCCTGTAGACAATTGCTCTGCATGGGACGCGGAGCCGTCGGCACAGCAAGAGGTGAATACAGTGGCACCAAATCCTCATGATCAAGTCAGATCATTTCAGAAGTCTGTAATGTAAACATGTGGACCTCTAGAACGGAGTCACATAATGTACAAACACAAATGTGTATACACACATACACATTCTCTCACACACAGAGTCTCTAGGCTCATTCTGGTTTCCAGAGAAGATGGATGAGGTGTGTTCCTCCAGGCTTCAGCATTATTTCAGTATTTCTCTGAGCACACCGAGAGGCACTGAGAGCTGGATAAAAGTCGAAGAAGGCCTAATTTCTCTTTCAGCAGTTCCAGAGATTTAAGAAGCACCGCTGCTGGACTAATTCGCCACAACACGGGAGCGCATCCAGTCTAGACTGGCTGGTAAACTGCAGAGAGAAGAGAAAAAGAGATGGTTACACGTTGTATAAACTGACCCTCACTCAGGCCACAGACATCTTAACCTATAATGCCTACTGTATAATATTTGCAAGTTTCTATGGCCTGCAGTTTATCAACATGATCACAACACAACAAAAACCTGTTGAACACAATCTGCTACATGCCTTCTGTCATAGTTATAAATTATATACGGTTTTTAAAAGTAAAAGGCCTTTAAGGACAATTGTATAAAACTGTCCACCTTCATGTCTTTTTGATGACAAATCAAACTTGAAATCAGTAAACATAAAAAATATTTTTATATTGTTGTTAGTAGTATTTTAAGATGAACACTTACTGGACTGAAGTGCCTTAGGTTTACTTGATTATCCATACATAATATTTTAGAAAAACTATATTAAAATGTGAGTATCAAATATGATGCATCAGGATTTTGAGTCAAGTAACGTTTATTTGAACATATATTAATCATCATTGCATTGTGCACAATTAAAGCTACAGAGCTTTGATCAATAATCTAAGCATAAAAAGCATCCAATTCTTATATTACTGGAGTGACAGCATTATATTTATATGCAGTTTATGCAAGTAGTCCGCTATACTGTTATAAAGATCTCATAAATACAATTCCATTAGTAAAATTACTATACAAACAGCTCTATCAGTACTATGCAAATCAGAATTCTTCTTACTTTTTTTTGCCATATAAATATCAGCAACTGCACCAAATTGCATATTTTTGCTTCTGAATAAAAGTTTTGGTTTCACTTTATTTTGATGGTCCCTTTTGAACATTCTGTTGACTACAAGTAGTGTTGCACCTACATGTCCACTAAGTATCATTAGAGTGTCAGTAGAGTTTTAGTAGACTGGTAAGGTTAGGGTTAGAATAAGCTGACATGTAGTTGCAAAGTTACTTATAGTCAGTAGAATGTCTGTTGGAGGACCATTAGAATAAAGAGTCAGCAGATATTAAGCAGACAGTCTACTAATACTCTAATGAGCGTTAGTTGACATGTAGGTGCAACGTTACTTCTAGTCAACAGAATGTTCAAAAGGGACCATCAAAATAAAGTTTTACCAAAGTTTTTTCCTCCTCAAGTATGAGCTCCATATTCTCGATCATATACTATACGAGCTGTTAAAGCCAGATGTATCAAATATGATACTAGACACACACACAAAAAATAATATTATACACACACACACACAAGCTTTTAGATTTTTTTTTTCCTAACGGTTCAATAATTGTTTCTCTCACTACTATTTAATATGTTAGGCTTTACAGGATTAAACAATCAAGACACAGTGGTAAACATATGCACTCCTATAAAACACACATACCCTTCTCCAGTGAGTGCACAGCAGGCCTGGACATGCCAGGAACGAGCAGTGAGCGAGCTGAGGGTCAGACTCTGAGAGATCTCTGCAGCAGACATACTGTTCTTCATGTCCTGCTTATTCGCCAAAACCAGCACAGATGCGTTCTGCAGATCCTGTGTGGAGGTTCAAGGAGAAGGAGGAATTCAATTAAACCATTAACAAGAAAGAATAACATTCAAAGCAGTCAAGACCAGGGCTGATCTCACGTGGCCTGGTCTAACCCAACTCTAAAAACCGGATTCAATCATTTGTTTGCAAATGCAAAATGTACATGGAAATTCCTAAATGATATTTAAATCACGTTAAAAAGTTTACATTCTTCCCTTTGTCCATTAAGTGAAAATTTGCATGAAATATTTTACAAATTGACTACAGTAGCAGTTTGGACAAAATTATGATTTCTCTTACTGATAACTGAAACTACTTAGACATTTTTGTTGCAGAAACAAAATAAAAAATAAAAATATTAGATAAACTAAAACTAAATAAAAATTAGAATTTTGTCTTGGCAACTTAAGTAAGTTGAAGTACAAAAGTTACTAAAAGGACATAAGAAAAACTGCACTAAAAATAAAATTTCAAAATAAATCAAACCTAAATATTTATATTGAAAACAAATAAATAATAAAAAAAAATCTTAATACAATTATTTATATATATAAAACAATACTAATTTGAACATATTTAAAAGGCTAAATAAATTAATAAAATATTATAATAAATAAATATAAATAGATTTTAAACCCAGACCTTGAAACTACATGTGCAAAGTGCATGAAAAACCATGAAATGCTCATAAATGTGTCATGAAGCAGCTGAATGCAAACTAACCTCGTGTGCAAGCATGCGATGAAGCTCCTCTTTAGTTACAGTCAGGCGTTCTCGATCAGTGCTATCAACAACCAGGATGACAATCTGTTACATTTAGAGAGGAAGATTACACATCTTGTAAAGACTATAAAATTGACAATAATATATTATTATCTGTGTCTCTCAGCAGTAGAAAAAACCCCACACATAACCAGTGGAGTTTCACATAACTCCCGTCACACCAGCAAAGCATGCAGGTTAAGAATACACACCTCTGTGTTACAGTAATACGAGTTCCAGGTAGCTCGGAGACTCTCCTGGCCACCAATGTCCCAGACGAGGAAGCGTGTTTTCTTTACGGCGATCTCCTCTACGTTGCTGCCAATTGTGGGAGAAGTCTGCACGGCTTCTTTAGTTAAACTGCAGAGAACAGGGTTTAAAAGCTGAGTGGAAACATGTAGCATGTCGACGTGTCATGGTACAGCGGTAGTACGAAGCCAGGTGCTTTTCCTGCTTCTACTTTCAAATACAAAAACACTTACAATTGGTAGAGGATGGTGGTCTTCCCAGCATTGTCCAAACCGACAATAATTACTTTGTGTTCTAAAAAGAAAAAAAAAAGGGAGGATGTCACAAAAACACAGACATTTTTTTTTTATTTGATCTTTTCTGTATAATCATCTGATAACATCCAACGTAAAAATCTGTTTGGGTTAAAGTTTGGAAAAGTTGTGTAAATTGGTGTAGAGTAACTAGGTAAGCAAACTCCTATGATCTTTGAACCCCACTGACATGTACAATCTTATCTGACATGTATGCAAGTAGAACAGAACATGCCAACACAGACTTGCATAAAAGTGTATTACTCAATAACGTGTTATTAGTGTCACTTAAAAGGCCGTTTTTGGAAACCTGGGCAATCTTGTACTCGTATTTTATCGTGGTTTAGTAATTTGGCTTCGAGAATTCACAGTGTACGCTTTTTTTTTTTACATGTTAGACAGCTCGTGAAAGCTTCAGTACGTAAACAATGCGAATTAATGTTTAATAAACACGCGCAGATTAGGACGTTCGTGATTGGTTGTCTCTCTGTTGCTAAACAACTTTGCGTTATCCTAGCTCAGCATCGGTTCTTTTGACACCATGATCTCGTAAATCGTAACCCAGGGTTAGAGGTGTTGACCATCTTACAAAACTACACACTTCACTTGATTAAATCAGTTAAAGCGGCCAGTGGAGTTTTAGTCGAAGTTTGAAAACACGTTAACTATTAAGACGTGAATCCAGGACATAATATTACCGTTTTCTTTTGATTCGTGTTAATGAAAACAATTGAAGAAGGCACGTTAACTAACGTTATTTAGAACACCAAGGCCAAATACTTCACTTGCAAAAAGTAATACTTAAAACACTACAATAATAAAAATCTTTTACAATTCGCTTAACTTACCTCTATCTCCGAAAACAGTCATCAGTTTGGCGAACAGTAGCCCCATTTCCGAAGGCAGTGGATTTAAAAGGCCGGGTTTGTTAACCGATCACACCGGGTTTTCTGAATTCCCCGAGCGCTAAAGTGAATCTGGTCTTCTGGTTCTTTTGATCCTCTATGTCCGGGCAGTAAATAGTTTTACAGTTACGTTAAAACAACAGACCAACGAGCGATAGTGTCTTTTTCTTGTTGCTCCGTATTGTCAAACATTCATTAAGACGTCTAAACTGTGGTCGAAATGTTAAGAGATTCTTTCCCCAAGTGTCCGTTGTTTAATCGGCTGGTGTCTGTCTAATTACTCCTCTGCCCTGATACATTATATCGGGCCGGAATACAGAATTTCGTCGTGTTTTTCGTGGGCGTATGCATATTTAAACGATGAGTAATGACGCAGCGGTCACGTCACGCGTTTCAGGGGTAGTCGAAACGGCTATCCTCATTGGACGCCCACGGGGATGACGCAAATTACCGTGCAATTCTTTTGGTCCGTATATGGAACGGGGCGTGTTGTTCTTCGACGGTGTTGTGTTTTATTCTCGAGTTACAGGGGAATTTGAGAGGAACTTTAATAGAACTTTAACCAGAAAGTAAAAGAGAGCTCATGGAATTCCCTGGACTCTCGGTAAATTAACCGCAAGAACGAACTATTTTCCTCTTTGTCATGTCATGTGAAATTCTTACATCTTTACATACGCCTGGCTATGACTGGCTCAAATCAATAACCTTATTTGACAGGTTAAGTGACCTCAGTGACCTCCTAGATTATATATCAACCCATATACTAACAGAAATGGCTCAAAATCTATCAAAACCATATTATTGATTTGAAGTATATTAATTAGATCAAATGTATTAGCTTAAACTAATCATGTGAATTGCTACCAGAATATAACAAGTGATGAAACCATATCCTTTCCAAACGATACTGTTTCTGTTCCTCTTGATATAATCTGAGCATGATGAGTTTCCTGTTGTCAATGTCCTTTTAAGAATGTTGTGAGCTGAATCAGGTTTCTCGCACACCCACACCTGTGGTTTTCTCAGCATGAGTCTGTGTTTTGAACACTTTGGGTACTTCTTAAATGTCATGATATGTGGAATAATGAGACACCATGTGAGGACATCTGCTACAGGAAGAACAAAGCGTGTAAAGTGCAGAGCGTATGCACATCACTGCACAAACGTGCAAGTGTGGTTAAGTGTCATCCGCACATCTGGGGTAAATTTGTGTTTTGTTGTTTTTTCATGTACCCATCTGTGAACAGAAACGGTTGTTGGTTCAGGTCAAGACGTTTGTGTTACATAAGACAAAAAGAATGAAGGAAATATGACTCATGCCTAGTTACAATTTCCAGTCATATTTTGCACACCATTAATGCAAAGTAAATAACATTTTAACTTGCATGGGCTAGTTTGTGATGCTCTTTATTAAGAGGAGTTCATCAGATGCGTTGCATGATCAGTACAAAACTACAATTCACTCATGTGAATTCAGGGGTTTGACTGTAAACCAGGATTGCCCCCATAAATGAGAGGTGATGGACATCTTTTTATTTCTTCCTTGCACCCCATTGTCTGAAATCCTGCATTGTTTCCTTGCTCCTTCCTTTTTTGTTTTCTTCCTGGCCCCCACCACCAGATATTCTTTCTCACCCTCTCCCACCCCCATCACACCCTTTCCTCTTACTCCTCTATTTATCACTTCTTTTCATGTTCCCCACAAGTCCCTTGAGGATCTATACTAGTGGTTCTCAACCTTTTGGATTCAAAGGCTCCTCGTTGCCTGACACAATATTCAAAGGCCTCCCCTCCATATATGCCAAGGTATTTCCAGCATTTCTGCTGTAATATGACATTTATATTGATATATTGAATAAATTAACATAGCTAATGGCTTAGTTGATTATTTTCATATATTAAAGTTAATTCATTTAACATTATGTCATATATTTAATATTTTATTTTTTAACCATTATTAATTTGGTGATTCCAGATGAATATATTATATTGTATTCCAGAACTGTATGTTCTTCAATAAAAAACAACATTTGAGTGAAAATAAAAAGTATAATTTTAAATATAAAGTATAAGTATAGTGTAAATATAATTATACTTATTATAAGTATAATTTATAATTTTATTATAATTTATGTTTATCTCAATTTTGTGTGCATTTTTTTTTTTTCAATTTCAATTTGGATTATAGTTTTAATATATGAATAATAATTTATTAATTGAAAACAGTCACCCTATGCCCTCTTGGATGTTAAGAACCACTGATCTATTCTTTGCATTCATTTTGTAAACTCCTAAATGACGTGAAAATAGCAATGGCACAGGAAACAGTTTATCCAGATTAAAATTTTTAATTAAAATATGAATTTATCCACAGATTAAAAACAAAAAGTAAAATGGAGCTACAATCAGGCACCAAAGAATACGTCTGTTTTCCTTATATTTTGAAACAATTGCGATAATGCAACAATAACATTATTTAGTAAGCTATCTACTTGTATTATATTTAGCGAATTTCATCATGATGATCTTTAAAAACATAGTTGAGGGTAAAAAGAGGCTCATAGACATTCACCAATGCTCTGGTTACATAAAATAGTAAAGACTCCAGATTTTCTCCCATTTCATACACGCACGCACACACACACACACACACACACACACACACACACACACACACACACACACACACACACACACACACACACACACACACACACAGTCCTGGCTTAGAAACTGGCCACAGAGATAACACAAAAAGCAGCTCATTAGCATGAATTTGGCAGTAGGATGTGTGTATCTGTGTATGTCAGAGTTGAGTTTGTAAGAGTAATTGTGTTCCTATGCAGCTTGTCAGACTGTGAAGGTATTCCTTAAACTATCATGCAATAAACACTTTGTTTAATCTTAAAAGGACTAGCGGTGCAAACATGTCGCTATGGAAACAAGGTAAAATGGTAGCGTAGACTACTATCACACACAACAACAATAACAGCAACAACTGTATATGTGTGGCACTGAGTTAAGACAACCCACCATGTTTATGGTGGGAGTGGCCTGATGAGAGATTACGGCACTTGTGATTGGTTGGCCTGTGTGACTGACGTGAGAATAAGGCAGAACATGTTTCCAATGGCAGTGGTACACTCGTGGCACAAATGCTAAAAGCCCTTGAGCAGGCACAAAAGACGAGACAGAGCCGGTTACAATCAACACAAAGCTATTTGTGTTAGTGGTCTCAAACAATTTGGGCTTTTAGTTCGAAAATGTGTCTCTTAGACACTCTTAGTTGTCTTATTTATATTTGCATATTAGTGTTTTATAAATGCTAACTGATCTGGATTAACGTCTTGATGCTCTAGTTAGCCCTATCAAACTATATTATGTGAGCACCACAGCACCCCTTCTGGATTGGAGGAGTATGCAGCAGCGGTGGAGCTCTGTAAAGGTTTTAGCAACTAAAAACTGGATAGACCTTTCGAGACTCAATAAATAAAATAAATAGAATAAAATATGACACAAAAACATGCTCTGCAGTAGTGTAGTCTGGGAAATTAAAATGGTGGGTCGCTCCCATGACTTTCGTGTATCAGAAAGACCCTGTTTAAGACTACAGAGGATGCACACACGCACATACGCTCCCGACTGACCACCGAACCATACGAACGGACACACGCATACTTTTGCAAGATTTTTGTTATACATTGTGAATTGTGTTTAATGCTCAGCAAGTTACTAACCTCATAATGATTAGGAGTCATGCAGTACTATACAAAAGTAAAACAGAATGAAGAAAGTTTCTTCTACTTTCCTCCTTAAAAACAAGTTGAAATTAAATATATAATGACCGAGAGCTTTATTAGCGTAATGCGAATGTCGCGATTGTTAGCTGTACAGCGTTTGTCAATGATTGTGTGTTTCTCTGGGTTGTAAACAGATCCAACTATAGAGATTCTACTTAATGTTGTTCTAAACAACTCCTCTCGGGTAAACCTGCTCTAGCGAATGTACACATCTCTGCTCCACTCCTCCTGGCTATGGTTACGGCCCGTTGTCGACCCGCCGCCTTCTGCTTCCTGACAGTAACGCTCCCTCAGCTTGCCTCGTCCACGCTGGTGCTGATTGGCTGGTGGTGGGACCACGTTGAGGTTCTCCTGGTCTGGCTCCGCCCCTTCGTCCTCCCAGGAGGCCTGGCGAGGAGCATGGTGGGCAGGGTTTAGACGGTACGAGCGACATGGGTCTGGCTCCTCGTACGGATCTGTCTCCATGTCGTCGGTGTAAGCAGAATCACGGCTGCCCTGGGTCTCGGAATCGAACGTGTCCTGCCGCGAAAGACCTCGTCCGCCTGTTTGCAACTGGCTGCGTGAAGAGCGCAATGGCTGCTTCCCACCCAGGTCACTCTGGTAGTCTTGGAGACTGCCGCGTTCAGGCCCTTCCCTCTTCTGTTCTCCATGCACCAGGAATGGCCCCTAGAGCAAGCCACACCCCCGAAACACACCACAACAGGCCAAGGCACATGCAGACACACAAAAAAACAGCAAGCAGCATGTTAATACAAAGGTTAGAGGTCAGCTTTTTACCTTTCAAGTTAAAATATTTCAACTAGTGCTGTCAAATCGGTTAATTACAAATGAATCGCAGCTAACATAAAAGCTTGTGTTTACATTATATATATATATATATGTGTGTGTGTGTGTGTGTGTGTGTACACACACACAAACACACACACACACACACACACATATATAATGTAAACACAAATTGATTTGACAGCACTAATTTCAACACATTCCAAGCAATAACGTCTATACATTAAAATACATTCTTACTCATGCTTTTAGGGGAAAAGGCCAAAAACTGGTAGTGAGAAGATTTATAGCATTCTTATGCTTTGTGTCGTTGCACAAAGCTATGAAAAGTGTTATGGATATTTACCTCTGACTTTTAAGTACAATCTCTACAACGTACTACAAAAGGATAATTTCATAAAATGCTAAATCATTTATGCAATAATAAATTCTCGCTTTACTTTAAAAATACCCAGAAATACCTTTTATGTTGCCAAAATCATTAGAAAGTTAAATGCATCTGACAAACTATAGACCAAACCCACACCAAGCACAATATAAAAAAAACACTAAATATTAGCGCCCTCTAGTGGCCATATCAAACCCATCACACAATGAATACAAGCTCCTTTCAGTGCTGATGATTCAAAAAAAAATATATATCAGTATCTCATATTGCAACCTGAAAAAGATATATATATATATATATATATATATATATATATATATATATATATATATATATATATATATATATATATATATATATATATATATATATATATTGACCAAAATGTATTTTCTCTTTTATCATTTAAGTTAGTTAAGTCCCCCCCCAAATCATTATATATACATATATACTGACAAAGGCTTATTTATTATATAGGTTTTTATTTTCTTTCTATTTTCAAACCATTATACATATAGGATGTATTATATATAATTTATATAAATTATCAAATTAAGCTATTTCAGTATTTAAATATAATTGAGGTGCCGTGTGAATAAATTAGCTGCGTAACTTTGGTCTCCTAGACAACTATGTAATGGTAAAGACTGAGCAGATGGATGCTCATTTCTTCTCGTTCAGATTGCGGTGAGATAGTTGTGAAAGCGCACACACTGACACACAGGCATTGATCCATCCTCTGTCTGTCTCACTCCCTCACTTGCTGTCTCTCACGCAGACACACAAACACGCACACACACACACACACACACACACACTTTCATTTAACATGGGTAAACAACACTGGCGTCAATGCATGTACGCAAGCTCCTGTTAGAATTTCAGCTCAGTGTTAATAGGATAATGGATATGAGTGGGTTATTCAGGGCTGGTGCCATGGCAACCTGGAAGAGGGTGGCGATCTGAACTATGTCTCCCAAGAGGCCTTTGGAAAGTCCGGCAGGCAAATCAAATGAGGGGAGGGGTGAAGTGTGTGTGTTTGTGTGAACTGTGGCGAACTTATGATTATGAGATGTTTTGTTCGTGTCTATGTGCTGTATTATGTATATCATTGAGAGATCAGTCAAAGGAGAGGAGCAGAGACAGACAACAGAATTGCAGTTGGCCATTTCTATCTCTTGAGCAGCCATTGTTACTTTTCAGTGATTGGGAGATGGGTTCTGGACCCTTCATTATCCCATTGTAAGCCCGGCACCGTCTTTAGAGGGCATGTTCCTCTTCTTGTTGCCCTTGCCCTGTAGCAGGGGAGCCATCAAGGAGCTCCATGTTGCGACGCAGGGAAGTGAGCACCTGTACCTGCAGGTTGGAGACGGGTTCGGGCGAGGCCGCCAGGGCAGCTGTGGCCATGGTGCGATTGAGCAGAGGGTTGGGTGGGTTGCTGCTCGGAGGGTGTGTAGCCTTCCAGTAGGCCTCCAGGTATTCAGCCAGGTGTTCACATGCATCCTCCAGCTGATTCTCATCTAATATTATGTCAAAAAGCTCCTGAAAGAAAGAAAAGGAGATGTTTCAAAAGAAAATAGTGAGCAAAGCAAATGTACAGTTCACATGTTGGATACAATTAAATATGCTCATGTGAATTCAGGGGTTTGACTGTAAACCAGGATTGCTGTCATATTTTCTTATCTTGGCATATGACTAGATAAGACTGAATCTGTGAGCACATAAATGATAAAAACCCTGTATGTGTCTAAGAAACAAAGATTAACAGAAGAAGGAAATGGAGAAGAGTGAGCAAAAAAACTTAGCACAGCTTTCTCACTGCATTAAAACCAAAAAGTGTGCATTTATGTACCTAAAAGCGTAGATAAATGTAAATCAGTAGAAATCAAAAGTAATATTCTCACAGGAGGACACTGCGCGAGTTTATCAGCTGCCACCATTTGGACGTTGAGATGTTTGGCCTGAGATTTACCCCTGGACTTTATCAGCCTCTGCAACACCTGATAGCGAGGGGGAAACAAAAGAGCAAATATATGTCCAATATAAGTTTTTTTTTTAAAGAAACTGATACTAAGTAACAAAATTTCTATTTAAAATAACAAAATTTGGAAAAAAATTTATTACAGGTTCCACAAAAATAAAGAATCATGTGACACTGAAGACTGGAGTAATGGCTGCTGAAACTTCAGCTTTGCCATCACTGGAATAAATTACATTTTAAAATATATCAAAATAAAAAACTGTTATTTTAAACTGTAATCGTACTGCACAAAACAGTTTTTACTATATTTTTGATTAAAAAAAACACTGCCAAAATCATATGGACCCCAAACTTTAGAACAGTAGTGTGTATTATTGTATCTAATATTTACCTTTGGAGAAGCGATCTTGATGTAGACTATGATAGGTGCCAGTGACGTCTTGGCCAACTGAGATGGATGGTTGATTGTATCAGCATCCAGAGCCACTAACTGGAGAGTCCGAGCCAACTCAAAGATTCTCTCGATTTCACTCTGTACCTCAGCTGCCAGATGACAAAAAAAAAAAAAGTATAAATATATGAAATATCAAAACATTCTTAAAATAACATAAAATATGGGAAAAACATTTAAGCATACATTTAATTAAAATTTTTTTTGCAGTGTATATCAGAGAATCCTGAACGCACAGACAAGCACACCTCAAAATTTGTATAAACAATGAATCTCAGAAACTTACCTCACAGTTTTATTTCACACTCAAACCCATGTTAGTACATATCATTCACATTGGATTTATTATGGTCTGCTCGAATATGTGCATGTGTGAGCATGTGCATGTACTAATTTAGTTCCAATTAACTTAAAGTAAATGGAACACTGAACAGTATGATAGTAGTTTCCAGAATAGTGGTTGCATGCTATGTGTAGCTTTCTGCATTGATCCATGGAAGTCTGCAGAAAGTTGGCTAGCTGTAGATCAGTATGTGTGTATGGATATGTGTGGGTGTGAATTGCTATATGTGACCCTGGACCACAAAACCAGTCATAAGTAGCATGGGTATATTTGTGGCAATAGCCAGCAATACATTGTATGGGTCAAAATGATCCATTTTTCTTTTATGCCAAAAATCATTAGGATATTAATAAAGATCATGTTCCATTAAGATATTTTGTAAATTTGCTTTGCTAAGGACTTCATTTAGACAACTTTAAAGGTGATTTTCTCAATATTTAGATTTTTTTTCACCCTCAGATTCCAGATTTTCAAATAGTTGTATCTCGGCCAAATATTGTCCTAACAAACCATACATCAATGGAAAGCTTATTTATTCAGCTTTCATATTCAAAAAAGATGACCCTTATGTTTTGTGGTCCAGGGTCACATATGTGGCATCACACGTTTTACAGCGAGTCAGAATCAATGCATTCAGTCAATTTTTTCAGATTGTAAAAGATATGTACAAACATTTTAGTCACATACCATTTTACAAAATTTAATAAAATGTAGTTGTGCTATTTAAGGGGCAACGTCTCTTAAACTAACATATTTTATTATAATGAAATCAGAATACTGTTTTCCTGGCACAAAATAATTAGGATCTCAATTAGGGTGACAGTATCTGTAAAATGTAAATATACTACAAACAGCTGAATATAACTACAAAGCACCTAATTAATATGAATTTTAGGCCCCTAAGTGTATACACAACAAGAGGAACACCTGGACCCCTCAGAGTACAGCATAAGGCCCCTCTGCAGTGCACACAAAGTGCAAAAGTAATGAAAATGTACTGTTCTAGTCAACGGTTATCCATAATCCATCACTTAATTTACATATACACTATCAATGTTTTTGAAAGAAGTCTCTTCTGCTCACCAAGGCTGCATTTCTATGATGAAAAAACAGCATAAACAACTATATATATATATATATATATATATATATATATATATATATATATATATATATATATATATATATATATATATAATAAAAGAATAAGTACATAAAAGAATAAGTAAATTTTTTAAATCAAATCTTCTAACCTCAAACTTTCGAACGGTATTGTATGTATGCATGCACTGCCTCTTTCATTTCATATCCTTCCAAAAATCAAACAATTTTTCAAACCATTAAAACTATTATAGCAAAAAAAAAAAATATTAATGAATAGGACTTAAAAGAGAGAAGAAAAAAAAATATTGTGATTTTTGTCTCAGGTTGTTCAATTTTAAGGCTAGGTGCGCAATACAATGTCACAAAAAACTACACCACTAGCCTACACGCTGTGTTGGCAACAATAACTACACTTTCAAAACAGTTGAGCCACTAAAAAAAATTTGTCCTGTCATAACATAGGAGTGTTTGTCATGGTAATACATATGACAATGTTAATGTATTTGTTCTAGGCGGAATAGATCTGCTACAGTTCTGCTGTTATTGCTGCTGCTGCAGAGCAAGTATGGGACTTGCTACAGCCAATAAATAGACATGCTGCTGTGAGCAAACTTTTGAAAGTTGACCAGCAAACTCATTGGTTGTTGACGCAACAGGAACCAATCAGCTGTGCCCTTGAAAGACAATGTGATTGCTAACAGATTAGGTTAAGGACATATCAGCCTGCGCCATCTAGAGTTTCATAACAGAATTTATGGATTTAAGTCATTAGTGTGGTTACTTTTAGTTAATAACACCACAACAGTGCCGACAAGTTAAGACTTGTTCACACCAAACTCAAGGTAGAGGGTTAAGTAAAAGGACAGATGGATGAGGAGTTAGATAAATGGATTAATTGACAGATGGATAGTCATGAAGGGGAAAAGGGTGGAATGATTAGATACATACCCAGCACGTCTGAGGTGAAGAGAAAGAGAGAGATAAGAAATGTGTGGTGGGAAGGTGTGGCGGAAGAGAACAGGATGAAAAAGAGAAAAAAAACCCCAGATCAGACATGATGTAACAGAGCAAGAGGAGGAAACACTAAGACAAATGTTTAGGGAACAGAGAGAATGTGGACACTAGTGAAAAGTGACAGGGCTTGCCTGACAAACACATTTTCACGTCTCTAAAATTAGTCTAAATGTTTGCACAGAGAGCACATGTCCACCAAAAAGTCTATTTATTTCTTTGTCTGGCTTTTTCTATTAAAACTCTTAAATAATGTGTGACCTTCTTTTCTCTATACAAGCCATAATGCCAGAATGAATGAATTTCATTCATTTCAATGACTGTTTTGCTTTCAATGCAAATAGCTTTGCATTTTGGAATTTGCTTAATGTTTTGTGTGCTCTTACATGCTTGGACTAACATGAGTGCAAAATATTTGTTGATTCTGGTCATTCAGCCTGCTGCTAAACCACATGTTCAGTCTGCTCAGGCTTTACGACCACATGAGGGAGCTCTTTCAGATGCAGTTTTACATTTGTGTGCAGGTGTGTTTCATACCCAGACTGGATCTGGTGCTGGAGCGTTCGATGATCGTGTGTTTGCTGGGGTTGTTTAGGACGGAGCGCTTGGCAAGTGAGATGTCTGCTGTCACCCTGGTGATGGATATTCTAGAACAAACAATAATCCATAACCATGGTATTTTTGCATGCCAATTACTGCATGAGCATATTGTGATATTTCCAGCATTAATAATCCACTCAGAACTTTGCCATTGATATTAACATTTTCTTTAATAACACAGGTCTTGCCAAATTTCATGATGAGGAGAAAATTATATTTCATTTCTTCATTATGACCATGACATGCATATTTTAATACCCACCTGCCTTCAAATTTATGTTTTAGGAAGTCAAAGAGTGCTTTCTGCATCATATCTGTCACCTGCAATGTAACAAACACAGACCTGAACAACATGAACTAAATGACTAAAGTTAAAAATTGACAGTTTTTAGAGTTTATATATTGTCTTGCCTCGTAGCCTTTAAGGGATGGTCCCACCAAAATAATGGGTCTCATGGAAGGCACCACATCGTAAGGAGGAACATGTTCCATCTGAAAGTGCACACACAAAATAAAGCCTCTTCAGTGACATAAAAAAAAAGAAAGAATAAATCACGATTTATATATACACATTTGCCAAAACTGACCTAAATCTGCATTTAAAAACAGTATTCACATCCATGCATTAATGCATTTTTTAACCACTTTCTTATTTTTTTTTCTTATTTTTTATCTCTCTGATATTAGCAGTGGCAGTCCATAAAGGAATTTCTTGGGAAGCTGATAAATTAAATTAATATAAATTATAATTTCTATATATAGGCTAATACATTAATTCAGTGTAAATTATAATCGATCAAACCTCATTTATCATATTTTAAGCCATGTATAAATGTATACTCTTATACATAATTATAAATCTTTATAGAGAATTATAAAGAAAATGCAAAAGCTCCTAAAAATTCCCATTCCCTCCTCTGACAAACCATCACTTTAATCTAAGATAAGACCTCTTCATGTTCTGCTGAGGGTCCTTCACTATATGAAGTGTGTGTGAGAAAAACAGAGACCGATCCTTTGCTCAATTGATCCCCATTTTCCGTGGCTCCTCCCACTCCTCTTTCCCTGTTATATAATATATGACTGACCAAAAGTTTCACTGGGCTAGTTAGAGTTGTGAACAACTGGAATATCTAAAAACAACCGGAACAACTACAGTATAATGTCATAATTTTGAATACTCTAATTCTTCCAGCTGGGCGTCTGTGCATGTGTGATTGTGTCAGCAGCCATTGTGGCAGCATTAACATGCGTGGGCTACGCTCTATTTCACGGACCAGTAATGGAAACGGAAAGCGTGGAAACCTGTCAGGGTGTTTTTGCCTCATCTTGTGTACATGTGCAAGAGGATGGCAGTATGTCCATACATGTGGGTGGACACATGGGCCAGATTCATTCATTTCTTGATTCAATCTGAATGAGATGTGCATGTCCTGTAGAGTTCTAAGACTAATACAACCTGACATTTTTTCCCTTTCCAAACAATTTTATTGTAAACAGGACTGGTACAGAAATCCTGTGTCTATATGCCACTACAATACACATTTAAGCCTTTAGAGAAGCAAACTAGCATAGAAGAATTTGTCTTTTCTAACCTTTTTCAGAAATACATTCGCTGTATTTGCTGAGCTGATGCAGGGACACAATGACAATAGCCCTAAGACTCAGATATCGTCAAAACAAGTACAAACACAGAAACACGAAACAAAAAGTTTGTTGTTGCTATGACTCACCGATTTCTGTTTCTGTTTGGCAGGCCCACCTATCATTCCACACACACGTAGCAAGAGAGAGAGGGCAAGCAAGCAAACAAACAGAAGCTTGTTAGTGACAAATTGTTAATACATTTAGGATGCTGGGAGAAAATGAATAAAAACAATTCAGATGTGGCCAAATGAAGAAAAGATGGAACTTCTAAAGAATTAGATTAGTTGTGGCTTGACTGACCGTTCAGGTGGATCTTAAGTAAAATTCTCCCAGCATAAACACAGTCTCACAAGTCTTAACTCAAATTACTGGATTTGTGAGTCCTCTATCTAGATTCATCCAGAAATGCACATTTACTCACCCTCATGTTGTTCCTGACCTGCATGACTTACTTTTTTCCGTGGAAAGCAAAAAGATGTGAAGAAATGATAAACGGCACCAATAAAGTAAAATAAAATTCTAACTGCAATATATATCAAGTCTTCTGAAATGATATCTTCCAAATGATAGCTTTGGGTGTGGAAAGACTAAAATCTGCATTGTTATTTTTTGATAAAAGTCTTATCGGGTGCCGTGTCAGAACTCATTCATGTTAGCCTTTAAATGTTAACCTATTTAAAACCCATTTACATTTAAATAGGTCAGGATGTGTTCGTATTTTGCAAATCTTATTTTGTATGTGGTTGATTTCTGATATCTTTGATTGTTGCATTTAATTATAGAAATTAAGGAAGATACGAAAAAAAAAAAAAAAATATATATATAAAATAATAAATAAATATATATATATATATATATACACACACACGCACGCACGACTTGCACGCACGCTGCACGCACACTCGCACGCATGACGCACGCACGCGCCACGCACGCACGACGCACGCACGCACGCACGCACGCACGCACGCACGCACACAGTATTCTTATTATTCTTTTTACTTTTTAATTTATTTCTTTGTAAGAGAGTCTGCTCTGGCAACCTGGGTCATACAGGGTGAGTAAATGCTGAAAGAAATTTTTTTGGCTGAACTATACTTTTAATAATGCATTCACTTAGTCCCTTAAATGTGAATTCTAAGTTACACAAACAAACACACACAAACAGCAAAGATTTCTGACATGTTTCAGAGACACGAGTCTGATTATTAGTCACATCTGAAGGAGGCTGGTCTATTGATGCATTCTGGGGTTATCACCAGGGGTTACCTTCTTAAAGAAAGGGAGGCGGGGTAGGTTGCCTTGAGGGGAGGTGACACTTCCGCCCACACCCTTATGGTCACGGGTGTCGGCAGGCTCCACCTCCTCAACATCCGAATCCAAAGCATCGTCATAAAGCCCAGAGGACAAGTCAGCTAGGGGACCGATTGGGAGGTGGGCGGGTTTTAATGAAAGGATAAAACAAGAGAGGGGAGGAAAAAGAGAAACAGAGAAGGAAACGAGAGTGAAAGAAGAGGGAAACAAGGGTAATGGACAGAAAATGAGAGATGAGGAAGAGAGGAAGAACAGCAGTATGATGTACAGACTTTGCTGAGTCAGAAAGGTGATGAAAAGAACACAGAAGGTGTTTTAAAAATGAAGAAAAGCAAAAAGAAACCACCTTTTAAAGAAGTACAAACAGTGGTGTGTGGTGTGGAATCCTTTCTCTTTTAAAATAATTTATAAATTCATGTTCCAGTTTCATTTGATGTTTACGGTTAATGGGTTAAAGGACTATGAAACATAACTTACTGAACTAACAACAAACAAATAATGTTATGTAATATTTGTATGTTTAGAGATGAACATACTATTTAATAAAACAAGTCACATGAAAGTCTCATCAAGTTTTGATTAGTTTTTTTATATATTGATTGAATAATAACTAACAATAATTAACTGTAAAAATGCAATATTAAAAACTTGCCAAATTAGTTACCTTACCAATTCGGTAAAAAAGAAATGTATAGGTTTATAATTACATTTTATGTAATTTAACTGTAAAATCAAATGTAAAGATAAAGTGAAAAACAGTAAAAGGACCTTCCAGGAAGTTCATACGGGACATCACAAATGATTCTATTTTATGTTTATGTTTATGTTACATTGTATGTTATTGTTGTTTATTGCATTATTTTAGTGTGACGTGTTACCCTGAGGGAGTTGAATCTATCTGTGTTAGACCCTGTGCACCATCTATATTTGAGTATTGGACATGTATTATGGACAGGCCATTTACAATGAACTCGGATTCATCATATGGCTTTTTGTTTAACCACCTATATTATTATGGTGGTTATCAGTACATTTAAGGTACAGCACATATTGAAATAGTTTAAGTAGATTGGTATATTAACATTATAGCTGTTTATTATTTTCTATTCAATTCTTTCGAGTATGCAATTCTATGTCTCCTCTGAGAAAATGCCCCTGAATACAAAGTAATCAAACTCCCAGAGCTGACACAGCAATGACAGATCACATGAACCACAGGTAGTTCAATGTGAGAAAGATTTGGAACTACAATTACAGATGTTGACAATAAAGAGAAAAGGAATAAAGAAAAACAACAGACTAGAAGAATGAGTGATAAGAGGGAAGAGAGGAGGGCAGAGGGGATCCTAACGGGACGTTCTATCTAACTATCATTGTATTCAATGTGAACCCAGTTGAGTTGATGTTCTGTGTGTGCGTGTGTGTGTGTGTTAGAAGGACAGGGATGTCATATCTCCAACACAACAGAACCAAAAAACTCACAGCATTACTGTCTGATCATACCTGTTCCAGGTGGAGTGGGCCTCCGGGCACCTGTGGCAACATCCAGACTAGAGCTTCCACCAGACTTACTGGCAAATAGATAGAGAGATCAACGGAAAGTAGTTAAAACATACAGTACTTGTCAAAGGTTTGGAAATGTTTTTGAAAGAAGTCTCTTATAGTCCCAAAGACTGCATTTATTTAACAAAAAATACAGTAAAAACAATAATATTGTGAAATATTATTAGAAATGAAAATAACTGTTTTCCATTTGAATAGATTTTAAAGTGTGATTTATTCCTGCGATGGTAAAGCTTAATTTTCAGCATCATTACTCCAGTCTATAGTGTCCATAATCCTTCAGAAATCATTCTAATATGCTGATTTGGTGCTCAAGAAATATTTCTTATTATTGTCAGTGTTGAGACCAGTTGTGCTGCTTAATATTTTTGTGGAAACAATAACACCATTCAAATATAATCCAAAAGAGGCCATGATTAAAAAAATACAGTAAAGACATACTGTATAATAATGTGAAATATTATTGCAATTTAAAATAACTATTTTCTATTTTAATGTTTTTTAATGTTAATGTGATTTATTCTTCTGCAGCTTAATTATTATAATTTAAAAAAATAAAAAGTAATATATAGGATATATTTTTTTCAGGATTCTTTGATGAATAGAAAGTTAAAAACAGCATTTTTAAAATAGAAATCTTTTAATGCATCCTTGTTAAATAAAATGAATTTAATTTTCTTAAAAAACAACAACTTTAGAACGGTAGTGTAGCTAATAATATACAGCCCGTATAAACAGTATAACTGCAGCAGCACAGGTCGCAAATACAGGCTCACTGTGATTGGCTGTTACCTAGAGCTAAGGCGGTTCTGTCTCATTCTCTGTTCTTGTAATTGACGGGTGCTCTCAAGCTTCACTGGACTGGGGATAAACCCCACCTCACATCCTTCCTTCACCAAACGTCCGATCCACCAGTCATTATTATACTTCTGTTAACAGAAAAACACACATACAAAAATACACAAGTGAACACACTGCCTCTGAATTGTGTATACGTTACAGTTCTATCTATATCACTCTCAGAAGAAAAGGCTCTATAGAACCTTAAAGGGTTCTGTAAGGCGCTTCAACTATAGAACATTTGAGGGGTTCCCATCATGGAATGACTTTAAATAATCATGGAATGATTATTTTATTTTTTTATATTAAATTTGATAAATTAAACAGTTCATAAACATACTTTATCAGTAGAAAAATAACCTGTTAAACATTAAAAGTATTATGCAATCATTTAAGAAATTTCTCCTTACATAGAAACTTTTGTGTAATGAAAGAGTTCTTTAAAATAGATTCAAGAACCCTAGAGTTCTATATTAAACCCTTTTGAATTTTTTTTTTTTTTTTTCCAACAGTGTATGAATACATATACCTATATATTGAAGATCTAGGATTGAATAATAAATCGGATTAAATGTGCTGTACATAATTTCAGATATTTTGATATCTCAGAAATGTGATGTCTGTGATTTTACCAGTGTAAGTTAAATGGCTTACAACACTTTCAAAGGAAATGTGTCTATCTTACCTCTTTGATGTGTAGGAAGTCTTTGGGTTCGAAAGAGATGGCCATGCCCTGAACCGGCACATCATCATTAGGGCCTGGGTTATAGCCAACATTAGTCCTCACCGCAAACGCTACAGGCTTGGTCTTCAGAGAGAACGTGGATCAGAGAGAGAAATAAATGGAGGTCAAACAGAGAATTAAAACACAAAGTGAAACAATCCAGAGTGGAAGAAGGACATAGCAGGTCATGTGATTGGATTTACAGCTAACATATGGAAGTGATCATATATACAGTGAAGAGGATGGAATAACACTGCAGAACGTTATAGGACTTCCAAACTCATATCCCAGTGGAACAGCAAACAACATGTTTTGTGTAGCAAGCCTCAATTAACACTCTGATTAAATGTGTTAATTCATTACAAAAAAGCATTCACCCCGATGTGTCTCCATGACTGGGGTGGAAACTTATTGGAATGGTACCACTAAATACCAATTTTTAATGAGTTTATGTTCCATTTTTTCAACCCAAAAAAGCTTAAGCATATTTTGTCTTATCAGTAACTGCTTTTAAAGAAAGTGTGTATTTTTAAAGACTTTTAACAATACAATTTGTGCTCTATCCAAATAATTATAATGCTTGCATTGATATTCCTCAAAAATTCTGATTCTGAACCCCTAAAGCCACCATGAAATCAAAATGGACAATATTGCATTATTTATTATAAATGATTTATCTGTGCACATAATTTCTTTTTTTCAATTCAATTTGATTCATGTGCCCTATTAAACTTTTATAAAAAATACCTTCCCCACCCTCTTGCAGAAAAATCTCTTCTCTGATGATGTTTACTGGCGTAAGGGCGGGGCAACCTGTCACTCACTTGGATCACAGCTATAGTAAACCACAACCAGCCAACCAATTCCCATTCCCAATGGACAAAATCAAGTCTTGCACTAAATTTTTCTTGTTTGAGAAGCTGTTTCACCCGGATAAACATCACAATAGGGAATAAGGTCACATTCACACAACATCAGAACATGGTTGTCAGCCCTGTTTTTGAGTCCTTAATACGGTTACTTTCACACACAATTCATGTTGCATTTACGGGAGTGACGATTGCATTCTATAACCGAACTGCCGCCACCGACTGGTGGTTTAGTTTCGTGTTTAAAAGCATAATTCGTTCCAACATTTCTTATCTGTAAATTCAAAAAATATTTAAAACAATCTCATAACATTATTTAATGCAGTTGCAATTTTTCAGTGTAAATTTGATTGGTAACAGCCCTATATTGTCTTATTATTCTAATTTAATATATTGCTCAAATTTGAATTAGAATTTTAAATTAAAGATGAAGCATATATTTAAAACGATTAGGGGAAAATGCCCTTTATAAAGGTTAGAATATCATAAATATGCAGATTTTAAATATAGCTGACTGAGGGCTGCAAATTGAGTCAAATTTGTAATCGTGATTACAATTAAAGATGCTACAATTATGTAATTGTTCAAAGGCGCAATTACAAAAAAAAAGTCCACTTACATTATTCTGTATTCTGTGTTTTTTTTCTACAGGTTATCTTAAGGTTTTTTTTTTTTTTTTTTTCATTGTTTTAATTTTAGTTGTAGTAGTATAACATTATAATACCATGCATATTTAAAATGTTTCTTTTATTTAAAGAAACCAAACCAGTGTACACCGATCAGGAATAACATTATGACCACTGACAGGTGAAGTGAATAACACTGATTATCTATAGCACCTGTTAGTGGGTGGGATATATTAGGCGAGTGAACATTTTGTCCTCAAAGTTGATGTGTTAGAAGCAGGAAAAATCGGCAAGCGTAAAGGATTAGAGCGAGTTTAACAAGGGTCAAACTGTGATGGCTAGACTGAGTTAGAGCATCTCCAAAGCTGCAGCTCTTGTGGGGTGTTCGCGGTCTGCAGTGGTCAGTATCTATCAAAAGTAGTCCAAGGAAGGAACAGTGGTGAACCGGCGACAGGGCCATGGCTCACCAAGGCTCATTGATGCACATGGGGAGCAAAGGCTGACCTGTGTGGTCCGATCAAACAGACGAGCTAATGTAGCTCAAATTGCTCAAGAAGTTAATGCTGGTTCTGATAGAAAGGTGTCAGAATACACAGTGCATCACAGTTTGTTGTGCATGGGGCTGCATAGCCACAGACCAGTCAGGGTGCCCATGCTGACCCCTGTCCACTGCCGAAAGTACCAACGGTGGGCACATGAGCATCAGAACTGGACCACGGAGCCATGGAAGAAGGTGGCCTGGTCTGATGAATCACGTTTTCTTTTACCTGGCTGGCCGGGTGCATGTGCGTCGCTTGCCTGGGGAACACATGGCACCAGGATGCACCATGGGAAGAAGGCAAGCCGGCAGAGGCAGTGTGATGCTTTGGGCAATGTTCTGCTGGGAAACCTTGGGTCTGCCATTCATGTGGATGTTACTTTGACACTTACCACCTACCTAAGCGTTGTTGCAGTCCATGTACACCCTTTCATGGAAACAGTATTCCCTGGTGGCTGTGGCCTCTTTCAGCAGGATAATGCGTCCTGCCACAAAGCAAAAACGGGTTAGGAATGGTTTGAGGAGCACAACAACAAGTTTGAGGTGTTGACTTGGCCTCCAGATCTCAATTCAATCGAGCATCTATGGGATGTGCTGAACAAACAAGTCCGACCCATGGAGGCCCCACCTCGCAACTTACAGGACTTAAAAGGATCTACTGCCAACATCTTGGTGCCACAGCACACCTTCAGGGGTCTAGTGGAGTCCATGCCTCGACGGGTCAGGGCTGTTTTGGCAGCAAAAGGGGGACCGACACAATATTAGGTCATAATGTTATGCCTGATCTGTGTATATTTGACATTTGAGGCTTAATGCTATAGATAAGCAATAAAAGTTTTTCAGGAAGAGAGTTTTCAGCTTGTTTATTTTGATAACAATATGGCATGCAGTTGCTTCAAACAATGGCATAAAGCTATTCAAAACATCATTTAATGTAATTTGTGATTAATCGTAATTAATAAATCGCAATTACAATTTTAAGGGAATAATAAACAATTCAGATTTTTAATAATCATAATAATCGTGCAGCCCTAAGCTGACTGAACACTAATGAGAATATTGCTTCAGAATAAATTATATTTACAACACACAAAAAAAAAAATCTATTTTTTTTCTGGACAAGCAACTTTTTTACTCAGACAAGCACATGAAAAGGCTTAATGTCGAGCCTTGCAAACCCGTAATACCTTCATTCATCTTCGGAACCCAAATTAAAATGTTTTTGATGAAATCTGAGAGCTCTGTGTCCCCTCCATAGACAGCAATGTCATTGCAACTTTCAAGGGCCAGAAAGTAAAGACATCATTAAAATAGTCCATGTGACTACAGTGGTTCAACATTAAAGTTATAAAGCAACGAAAATACTTTTTGTGCGCAAAATAATGACTTTAGTCTGCAGTTCTGATGTAGAACTCGGAAGTGTCAAGCATAGGAGACAGACACAGACGAGAAGAATAAAGTTTTTTTTTTTTTTTTTTTTTTCACAAAATGTATTCTCGTCGCTTTATAACATTAAGGTTGAACCACTGTAGTAACATGAACTATTTTAACGATGTCTTTACTACCTTTCTGGTCCTTGAAAGTTGCAATGGCATTGCTGTCTATGGAGGGGTCAGAGAGCTCTCAGATTTCATCAAAAATATGAACGAAGGTGTTATGGGTTTGGAATGACATGAAGGTGAGTAATTAATGACAGAGTTTTTATTTTTAGGTGAACTAACCGTTTAAGCGTTCCATAATGCTCACATCACCCTATTTTGGATAAAATAGAAAACAAAATACTCCTCTCTAAAGATATTTGACGTAAACATACGACAATCTTGATAATCTAACACTTTTGCACTAAAAGCCCCAAACTAATATTTAAGTCAGGGAATTCAAATCATTTTTTAAAGTTAATTATACAGGTGTTTATGAGGTGTTAAACCTCTCAAAAAGTAAATCAAGTATATTATCATCACTCATGGCAGAGTCAGAATAATAGACCCATGATAAATGGAAAGAGAGAAAATGGAACAAGAAAGAACATAAAAAAGTAAGACACCTTAGCCTTCTCAAGGGTGGCAAGAGCTTGTCTATCGGCTTCTTTCCTGAGAGCCTCAGGGTCCTCCTCCAGAGACACGTCAGAGTCTGAAGGACGACTGGTGTAGGAGTCTGCTGAGCCCTGCCAGAGAACAGAGAGATGGAGTGAGAGGGAGGAAGGGACGGAGGGTGAATCTGTGTTAACAGCCTTTGGCACAGTGTTTGAAAAAGCTCTTTTTAAATTAGTATTCCTCATTTAAAATCAAACACAATAACAATTTTACATCTCTTCTTCCACCAGGCCAAAAGAAAAGTAGCACAAATGACCACAAACGAGTTATCGTACGATATGCAAACTATTTGTGAATGAAAAACAGGTTGAAGGAGAGGTCAGGAACAGTGTGGGAGGAAGTGAAAGAGAGCAGAAGGTACAGTACAAGCACAAGAAAGGAGTATCTAAGAATATAAGAGGAGGAAAACAGAAAGAAGCAAATACTTAAAACAGCTGAATCAAAGGAGATGAGCTTCTTGTAATACTTACAGCTTGTGTATGTGCAAGGATGTAAAAAAAATATTCAAGACACTGGTGTTTTCTCACCTACATACACTATATCCCAGGGAGTTGATTTTTTTAAATTAAAATCAACAGATTTAAATGTTATTTGTTGTTATATTAAGATCACATTAAAGCTATCAAGGACAATTTGTCTTCATGCTATTCATCATTTATTTATGGTACTTTTTTAAAATTCTTTTGTTTTTTCAAATGTACATGTACAAATTTGTACATGTCTGCATAAAAATCATAAAATATGAAAGTCTCAGTGAAGAGCTTAAAATGAAATATGACGAGTTTAAATCTACAAGGCCAGTTGAAGAAACATGCATATGCTGGCATTGATTTGTACTTGCTTTAGAGTCTGGGTAAGTTCATGAACATACTAAAAGCAGACACACACACAAATCATCTTGGCATTGACTTTCACAGTACAGTGTCAGAACCTTTATATAAGCCTCCTACTCTTCTCATCTCTTTTTTTCCCACTTTCCTTTCGTTTCCCTGTCTATGTTTCAGGTGTTGAGCGGACTCTTATTCGTGGGATGTGTGGACGGGCATGTGGACAGCTGCAAGAATGACTCATTGGATGGATGCGCTTGCGTGTGTACATGAGTGCATTAGGTTTGTCACATATTTGTGAGTATGTGTGTGTGTGTGTATGTGCGTGTTTTAAATAGAAATGAGAATGTGTCAGGCTGACATATGCTATATGCAATGATGATAAATTATTCATTGTGAAACAGAGGGTCACAGGAACCCAGCGCACATACACCAACGATCACAGGCTTTACTAGGCAGCAACAGATTGCACACACACACTCTTGAATATGTGGTTTACAGGGACTCTTCATAGGCGTAAATGTACAAACTGTATATTCTGTTCCCCTACACTAACCCTACCCCTAAACCTACCCATCACACAAAACTTTTGGCAGTTTTTGAATAATAATAATAAAAATAAAAATAAACAGTTTATTATGTTAGCATGTCACAGGAAGTGTCCTCAAAAGCATGGTTTACGTTGTAATACCCATGTCATTATATACATTTGTGTCATCATAACCCACATATACCTGTACACACGTTGTTTTCATGTTTTATGGGGACTTTCCATAGACAATGGTTTTTATACTGTACAAACTATATATTCTATCCACCAACACTAAACCTACCCTTAAACCTATCCATCACAGAAAATTTTTTGCATACTTTCTAATTTTACATAATGTAGTCTGATTTATAAGCTGTTTTCCTCATGGGGACCAAAAACTTTTCCCACACGGACAAGGATTTCCGATATTGCCATCTTTTTTTGTGGACAATTTGTCCTCACAACATAGGGTTTACCTGGACCCCACACACACACACACACACACACACACACACACACACACACACACACACACACACACACACACACACACACACACTATCCACTTTTACTATCCTTGTTGGAAAATTTTATGCCTAAAATGTAAGTACCGTACCTGACAAACAAACTTTTATTTAGATATCTAAATGGGGACATTCCTTAGACTTGTATTTGTTTTTATAAACAGCTAGTTATAAATACCATAACCTAACTCACACCCTAAACCTAACAGAACTTCTTGATGATTTTATATATATATATAAAATTTATACCAGTATTAAAAATGAGGACATCCCCAATAGGAGGCTTTGTCAGATTTACGCTTTTGGGTACAAATCGATCCCCAAAATATGGTAGGTGCACACACCAGAAAAACCTTACATGTAAACCAGACACAGTTTCTGTTTTGAAAAAGCTGACTACACAGGCCTAAAATGTTTCAATTTTATTTTCCACTAGCAGCTTGACTATTCAAATTTCATCATCAGAGTTCAACTTTCCCCTTCCCCACCCCCAAATTATCACCATTAGTCAAATAATTTTTCAAATACGGTTATTTAACAGCTGAGAAGAAGCTTTTGAGAGCGATATAGTCTCAATATATGGTCAAAGCTGAAGCAACAATTAATTTAAAAAAACTAAGGAAAAAGCTAATAAAATTTTCACTTAAATCTGATATCATATCTTCTTTAAGCCTCTATTGTGACTACATGTACCTCTATTGCAACTACAGGTAATTCATTACACAACAATTAAAAAGTTATAATATTAACAAGAGAAAATCGGCTCTTCAGGCACAGTGCTGAAATATGGTAAGTAGCTAAAGGAAAAGTTAATCTGAAAATTAAAACCCTGTCGTTTTTTATTTATTTATTTTTTATTACACTCAGCTATAACAGCTTCAACTCTTCTGGGAAAGCTTTCCACAAGGTTTAGGAGTGTGTTTATGGGAAGTTTTGACAATTCTTCTAGAAGCACATTTGTGAGGTCAGGCACTGATGTTGGATGAGAAGACTTGGCTCGCAATCTCCGCTCTAATTCATCTCAAAGGTGTTCTATATCGGGTTGAGGTCAGGACTCTGTGCAGGCCAGTCAAGTTCCTCACACACCAAATTCGCTCATTCATGTCTTTATGGACCGATGCTTTGTGCACTGCTGCACAAACACAGTCATGTTGGAACAGGAAGGGGCCATTCCCAAACTGTTCCCACATTATTGGGAGCATGAAATTGTCCAAAATGTCTTGGTATGCTGAAGCATTAAGAGTTCCTTTCACTGGAACGAAGGGGCCAAGCCCAACCCCAGAAAAATAACCCCAGACCATAATTGTACAAAATTCCCTGCCTCACGTATGTGCGAGTCGAACTTGTTCAGACTTGTTTGGTGCATGCGCAGAAAGTTTCATTTCAGCAGCGTCCAGTAGCAGAATTATACAGCGTTTTCCTGGCTTAGTTTATTCCTTAAAAATCTGTTTTTCCTTGTGTAGTATAGCTGTGAGTAAATAACTCCATAAGTAACAATATTTATTATCATTGTAGATTGTTTCGGAGTGTGTCATAACGTAATTCAGTTCATTTTACCTCAGAAGTATTATTGTGTCAATATACATACAATTTGCGTAATGCTCACCAATTTGACGAATCATCTGGTTATTTGTTATCAAAGAGGTTTATTCGTTTATAAAAAAGCGTTTATTGTAATGTATGTTGAGCCCCCGCTCCATTTAATGTAGCTGCATTTAGAGCTTATATGTTACAATAAGCTCTGGTTTACGGTTACATCATACAATTGCAACTTATCAGTGTATAGTTATACAGTTCTTATCTGTGTATCTTCTGTCATGTCATATTATCATGTATATGTATCATCCTTATTCTGTTCTCTAACAGAAACCACATTTATGTACGTATCCACACAAACCTGTTTATGCCTTGCAATTGGATGGCCTAATAAACATTGCGATCAGCAAAGTTCACTCTGAAGTAGCTGCAGTTCTTTTTAACTGAAGAATTAGGTTCCAACCATCAACCACCAGCGTGCAGAATGTCCCACAATAATCCGATTACCAAACTTTACACTTGGTACAATGCAGTCAGGCAAGTACCGTTCTCCTGGCAACAGCCAAACCCAGACTCGTCCATCAGATTGCCAGACAGTCAAGCGTGATTCGTCACTCCAGAGAACACATCTCCACTGCTCTAGAGTCCAGTGGTGGCATTGCACTTGGTGATGTAAGGCTGGGATGCAGCTGCTCAGCCATGGAAACCCATTCCATGAAGCTCTCTACGCACTCTTCTTGAGCTAATCTGAAGGCCACACGAAGTTTGGAGGTCTGTAGTTATATCCTCACCATGCGCTGACCCCACTCTGTGATTTTACGTGGCCTACCACTTCAATTGCTTCCACTTTGTTATAATACCACTAAAAAAGGAGGAAATTTCTTACGAATTGACTTATTGCACAGGCGGCAACCTATCACAGTACCATGCTTGAATTCACTGAGCTCTTGAGAGTGACCCATTTCACAAATGTTTGTAGAAGCAGTCTGCATGCCTAAGGTGCTTTATTTTATACACCTGTGGCCATGGAAGTGATTGGAACACCTGAATTCAATGATTTGAAAGGGTGTCCCAATGCTTTTGGCAATATAGTGTATCTTCTGTGGAACACTAAAGGAGATGTACACTCCTGGGCAAAAAAGCATTAAGCACTAAGTATTTAATTGTCTTAACCACAAATTAATGGTCAGAAAGCAAAACTTAAGCAAATGCACTACATAAAAAGTCATTGCTGTCTCAGAAAAATATCAAAGACAGAATGAGGTTTTTGGAAGTTGTGTGTAGAGTGATGAATTACAATGAAACACCAGTTGCACTGCGATGCTCCAGAGTGATGTCTTCTAAAATCTGGTGAGAAATATAATAATAAATGCATCTCTATCACAGTGAAGCATGAAGGAAGAGACTGTGTCATTGTGTGGGAGAATTTTTAGCTGCTGGTATGTGTGAGCTACCTCACTGTGAAAAGTCATTTAATGCTTTAGAGTACAGGAGAATATTGCAGAATGGCTTGCTTCCCACAAATGAAAAGATCATTATCTAAAGAGGAACGATCAGATGTTATTTTTCAACAAGACAATACTCCTGCCCAAACTGCAAAGACAACCAAGAAGTGACTTGGGAACAAGTCCATCAGGCTCATGTTTTGGCCTGGTTAGAGTCCAGCACCACACGCCAGGCGCATGGTCCAAAAGGGTTGTACCTAGTCTCTTAAGTCATGGATATGTTTTGGGCTTAACGTGCAATAAACCAATCAGAGTCTCAGCTCCCATTCCCTTTAAAAGTCAGTTGCGCTCGCGCCATGGCGGAGTCGCCATTTATATGGTGGAATTTGTGAGAGGAAAGACTAAATGTTTCTCCAGAGAGGAATCATTTTATTTTTAATATTTAAACATGTTTGTGTACGCACGTTGTACACCCGCCTATAGGCGCATATTACTAATGTGCCCTTTAAATAACACAAAAAATACTGCGCTATTGACTTTAGACTACTTTTTTGTTGGTCAATGGCGCAGTCATTTTCAGTTGCCTCCAAATAGCAATGCGCCAACAATGCACCTGAACACACCTCGTTTTCAGACCAGCACGACCATGGGCGAACAGATGGGCGCAAGTACATTTGCTATTTAAATAATGTGGTGCTAGACGTGAAAATTATAACTGCGTATGGCTGAAACTAGCAAAAAACACGTTGCATTGTGCCGGGTGTATGTAGGGCCCTTATACCCTATAGTTAATATTTCACATATATCACATAAACTCAAATGAACTGGGAGCCATTTGTCAACTACTCATGAACTGCTTGAACTCATGAACTATTCTCATGAACTATAAATTCTTTAGCTACAGTATTTGTCCAATTCTTGATAATTTCCTGACCAGTGATTGGTAATTAAAATGGTTAAGACCATTAAATATTTTGCCATTCTTGGCTTGACCTGCCTTTCTTTTCTTTTTTTTGCCCAGGAGTGTATACATTTCTCACATCTTGATTTTGGGTGAACCAATCTTCATTTTAATTCCAGTGTTTAACAACACAATTAAACTACTTCATTACAACTGAAATAACCCCAGATTTCATTCATTGGCTCATTTTGGTGCACTCAAGATCCTTTGTATGATCTCTCACTGACTTTTAATTCTAGTATTTGCACCTTGGTCCTGTTTTGTGTAACTGTCAGCCATGTGCTTGGCAGTTTTCAAAGTCGGTACCAGGTCACCTCAGTAAAGGTCTACGATATCCATTCTCTTCAAACAGCAGAAATTCACAGTAATATCCCAGGCCTACATGTTATGATGTTGGCTCCATTGTAGTAGCAACGTATTAACAATAATATTAGCTTAGGCTCTGCAGAGGTCGTAAACAAAGTTGACATTTTCCATCTTCCAGTGTGTAAAGTTCCCTAGGCTGTGTAGAAAGCAGCCCGCGAACACGGTACATCAATAACACTGTCAGACTTGCGCTAGTCAAGACATCAGCAGCGGCAAGACAGGAACATGGAGCGGGGAAAGAAACAAAAGACATGCCAGAAGATGACGGCTGACAGAGAGAGACAAAAAAAAAAAGAGAAATGGGACGAAATGAAAAGGAGTGTGTGGGAGAGGTGGAGAGGAAGGATTAGTACTAGCTCTGAAAACATTTTCTCCCACTCACACATTGTGGGATGATCAACTGTAACAACTAGGCCTCTCTATATGAAATGAACAATAAATGACTGGAAGATTTTTCTGATGTTTTTTCAATCGTTTTCCAGGTTTTTTTTTAATAAGAAATATGATTTTGATTAAAAGTAATGCTATGCGTTTAATGCACATTAAGCTCTATCAGAAGCATTTGTGGTAAAAATGCAGATTACTACATAAAATAAATTCCATCAGTCATGATTTTCAAAATCAAAATCTCTCTCTCAAAAGAAAGAAAAAGAAAAGAAAATTACAATCTAAGTATACAGGAACAAGCAAAACACATTTAAATACATTTGCAAACTTACAGCCACATTATACAAGGTTCATATTTGTTATTAATTTTAATTATGTGCAAACTTTGCGCTAGATATGCTGGTGAAGAAGTCTGAAATCCCAGTCAATTATTCACTGCAGAAAGTGAAACTAAAAACTGAGCAATGAGATCTGAATATGTTCTGATGAACAGTATATAACTTTAATTTATTTTCTTAATACTTCTCTTGTGGCCAATACATAGCCTAGTGGGAAAATATAAATAGAAGAGATGTAGGCTATTTTGTGTTAAGTTGTAATTAAGAGTTAGCTAATCGCATCGGTTATGCGGTGATGTGCTATGAAATTAGTGTGGGGCAAATGAATTGTAATAATATTAATTTAATTATAAAAGTAGCCTAATCATCATCATCATCATCATCATCATCATCATCATTCAGATTATCGCAGAGGTGGGCTTGAGATCGCCGGGCCTGGTTTTGCAGCGTGTTTTTATATTTGGTCGCATAGTGAATGTTTGCAGGGCGTTTCTGTATTAGGTTGTGTTGTGAACTTTCACAGCACGTGTTGTAAAACTGAAGATATTTTCTTAATTTGCTAATGTTTTTTCTCTTTGCATGTGTTTTTTTCTATTTGCATGCGTTTTCTTCAGTTGCAGCGTGTTGAGCTCTCTCGGCCACCGTACGCTTCTAAATAAACCCTGAATTGAGTTTTCTCATGTAAGCATCTGATTTGATACCATCCTCATAATCTACATTAATCTGATCCTAGGCTCTCAGACATCTTCAAGCCATTTAAGCAATAAATCACAGCTTTATTATGCTAGACAGAATCTGACTGTCAAACTTAAAAGAAAAATTTAATGTCAGATCACATTTAGAGATATTTTTCTTACAGCTATAAATTTGACAAATACCCTGCTATGAGATTAAACTTGTTGATGATAAGACAAAAGATGAAGCTTTTTTCACATTTTATCTGCATACTTAGCCTGCATACTGTTTATTTTTAGTATTTAAAAATGAATTACTTAATATTACTTACATAATTACAAATTCACATCCTTTTAAACAACACAAATTTACTGAGCCAACTGAGATTCAGTCAAGCTTTAGTCACAGTGACCCTGATTTTTCTCAAATACAGAGCAATTTCCCTCAGCATTTCACCTGCTCTTTTACATTACATCACAACATTTTAGCGTTGCAAATGCACACGACAACTAGACACAGCAAGGCCCAGCTAGTGATTTGACTGAACATGGTCTGAAAAAGCACCTGCATAGAGATGTTTTCACCCTTATTTATTGTTCTGCCTCCCCAAAAACCTCCTTTAAAGTATTCATTGAGGAAACATAAATAATCACACCTGATACAATTTGTTAATGGCTTAAAGAATAACTCCATAAATAACTCTTATTAGTTGGTACATATGATTTTGTTAAATAATCACACTCCATGGGTCAAGACCAGACATAAACCTAGGAAAAGGGTCCTGTGACAGGGCAGCCAGTACCAGCAAGGTCCCTGAGCAGTGCTGGAGGTCTAATTTAAACCCAGCAGGCCTAAGCAGCTGCCCAGCCCAAAATGGAATCAGACAGCAGCATGAGAGAGAGGAGAGATAGAGAGATAGAGAGATAGAGAGAGAGAGAGAGAGAGAGAGAGAGAGAGAGAGAGAGAGAGAGAGAGAGAGAGAGAGAGAAAATAAAATGAGAGAGAGGTAGAGAGAAGGTGCAAATAAGATTTACTGAAAAGATCCATGTGTCCGAGGCAGATTTTTTACGTAGTTGTTAGTACACTTAATTAACCCCTACACAAACTCACACATTTTCGGGTGTTTCTTACCATTGCGGGCCTTTGAATCCGTGCGTTGGTCTCCATGGCACTCACTCCTTGCCACGGTAACACAGAGTCACACCCAAAGATCCAAGTCCACACCGAATGCGATGTGCGTGTGTGTCACACAAGGGTATGTATTAATGTGTGTGTTTCAAAAGTTAGGCAGAGGACTATACTTCTGTGTCAGAGAGTGACCAATTGCTCTGCTAACCTCAACACCCCCTCCTGGCTCATTCTGACACACAAACACACACACACACAGCTGAAACCTGTACTCAGTTTCTAAGTTGAAGGGGGTAAAATGAGAGAGAGAGAGAGAGAGAGAGAGAGAGAGAGAGAGAGAGAGAGAGAGAGAGAGTTTGGGGTCAAATTGCAGGACTTGTGCTACATTTGCAGACCGAGGGGTTAAATTTAGCTGTGACAGGCAGGGGCAGATCTCTTTCTCTCTCACTCAGTCTCTTCCGTGTTTAGCTCTGGTATGAGTGCCAGAAAGAGTGGGAATGTAAACGTCAGCCCGAAAGAAAGAAAGAAAGAAAGAAAGAAAGAAAGAAAGAAAGAAAGAAAGAAAGAAAGAAAGAAAGAAAGAAAGAAAGAAAGAAAGAAAGAAAGAAAGAAAGAAAGAAAGAAAGAAAGAAAGAAAGAAAGAAAGAAAGAGCAGGAGTTATAGTGAAAGACACTCTTTAACAATCCTCTACATGACAGAAGGGCACCTGACTCATTGTGTCGGTTACCGGTAGAGCCCACACAACCGTTTAGTCAGTCACTTCACCTGAGGCTGACTCACTCAAGTAGAACAGCTTAATTTAGTTCAAAATCACCTGCATGTGACCTTCTTAATAGTGATAGACTGATATATATATATTTGCAGGCAGATAAACCTGCCAGTATTTGAAAATTTTGAGATTATCAGACTGCCTGCAGTGCCTGCCTGGCCAGTTAACAAAGTTTGTTCATCCTTGTGTCTTTTCCAAAATTTCAAATATTTTTTACTCAATTTCAACAAAATATTGTGTCAAAATGTGTTTCACCATACACTACCATTCATAATTTTGAAAATGTGATGTTCACCAAGAATGCATTTATTTGCACTTAAAACAGTAAAAAATAATAATATTGTAAAAGATTATTACAATTTTATTACAAAGTTTTTAAATATATTTTAAAATGTAATTTATTCTTGTGACGCAAAGCCAGTGAAACTTATAGCCAGTGAATGCTTAATGAAGAATGATGTCAATCCTCACCGTTCCTTTAATTCATAAGTTAAACTCCCCATGCTTGGTCTCGAAATCTTCGTCTCGCAATTTGTAGACCGGCTATGTGCGTTGTGTGGTACTATGATGCATCAAACTCTTTCTTTTATGCCAAAACCCCAAAGTCTGCATACCTAAGAAAGCCATAAACATGTTAATGAGGCGAGACCCGCAGACAAAGGGAGATTTCCCGCTTATGAGTTCCTTCGCTCTGATTGGCTGTTCCGACAAAAGAGGCATGCCCCGTGATGGCCCTTTAAGAAAGGCCTACAAGCTCTCCTCTCCTTTCTTTTTCGTTTTTCCGGCTCTCTTCTTGCCGCTTCTTGTTCTTATGACTCGCTCTCTCTCACTCTCTCTCTCTCTCGTGCTCTTCCGCTAGCTTGCTTTTCACCCCCTTTGCCTATTCGACGCGGATTTTCGGATTGCCAGCGCACCATCTTCCAACACAAAGGAACCAAAGTTGAATTTCCCGCGGACTCCAAGGACCCACCCTGCAAGATTCAAACACGGACCGGATCGCGGAATTCCCCCACACGCACGAATCCGCGATCAGCCACGAAGTAAACCTATGCAAGTATCTCTTTACTGTCGTTATAAAGTCTTGAGCTTATACCAATAAGTTGGACTGAATTCTTGCTTGTGCTCAATAGGTTGTGTCGGTAATACCACCTTTTCTTTCTCTCTCTCTCTCTCTCTCTCTCTCACTCTCTCTCTCCTTCCTGCTTTCAGTTAATTTATGTATGTCTGTTTATTGTTTGTTGATTTATTAAAATATATATATATTCACACGTGATTGTGCCTGAGTTGCTCATCCATAGGTCCCTTTTACGGTGAACTGACCCTGTTACAAATTAAAAAGAAAGATACTTCTCCTGGCCAGAGAAGCCTTGTCTAAGAGTTATTAAAAGGGAGATAGTTGGTGGACAATTATCCATCCTTTGAACTCAATTCTAGAATCAAAGAAATTTCTAAAAGTTGAATCAAGCCTAGATATTAATAATTGTTATAATCCGTTATAATCAACTGTTAATATCCAAATTCCCCTCTGTGCCGATTTATGCATGTTTGATCGTAACACGATTAGACGCATGCATAAATCCCGCACCATTTCCCCTGGGGCTAGATCTCGCTACAAGTGTCATGTGATCCTTCAGTAATCACTCTAATGCTGATTTGATGATCAAGAAACATTTCCCATTATTATCATCACAGTTGTGCTGCTTAATATTTTTGTGGCCACAGTGATCTTTTGTTTTTTTTTTCAGGAAAAAAATTACTTTTATGTCTTCTTTTTTCTTAGCAGATTGTCTATTGTTGTGGCTTAGTTGGAAATCAGATCAAACTGTATGTCCAATTTATACAGAAATCTATGGTAAATCCACACCACATAGCCACATTTCCTGCAACTGTGTACCATCTGTTGTAAATTTGTCTTGTAATAAATGTAGTGTTTGTCAGCTTGGATTAAAGTATCTCTATAAATGGACTACTGAAGGCTATAGGCTATAAACGGACTACACCATGGTCCCGCGATTTCAACATCATCATCACTAAAGCCCTTGGTATACTTCAATTTCTGCACCCGGACCAGAGAGCACTCGTGTCAGCACAGCTTTCCCGCCGAACACGCCCCCTCAGCCGAGACTGAGTGGCAGAAGAGCTGCTGCATTACTGGATTTAATAGGGGAAAACACAAGTAAAGCAAACGATTATAAGTTTAAACTAAAGGTTGGACTTGATATAGTGCTCATTACAACTTACCAAAGATCAAGTGATCCATGGATACTGACATGCAGCCAGGAATCGTGTTTTCCGGACATTTACATGAGCCTGATTTCAATACATAAACATTTATCACTGTCAGTCATCACAATTTCAAAAGTGAATTCCTCATGTATATGCGGATGGGCCTATGTATTGAAGCATGTAAGTGGCCGCTTGTCAAGAATGGAAAACAAAAGTTTCATTAAAATTCTGAAGATATTATAGGCTTATGAATAATTTTTTTATATTGCCTAGACAGTGCTCTAAGAGCAGTCCCTTTATAATGACTAAAAGCTATCACTCATTCAATGAACGCGATCTCACAAAGTTCCATTATACACTGAACAAAATGATAAACGCAACACTTTTGATTTTGTCCCCATTTTTCATAAGCTGAACTCAAAGATCTAAGACTTTTTATATGTACACAAAAAACCTATTTCTCTCAAATATTGTCTCTCAAAGCACTTCTCCTTTGCCAAGATGATCCATCCACCTCACAGGTGTGGCATATCAGGATGCTGATTAGACAGCATGATTATTGCACAGGTGTGCCTTAGGCTGGCCACAATAAAAGGCCACTCTAAAATGTGCAGTTTTATCACACAGCACAATGCCACAGATGTCGCAAGTTTTGAGGGAGCGTGCAATTAGCATGCTGACTGCAGGAATGTCCACCAGAGGTGCTGCCGGTGAATTGAATGTCAATTTCTCTACCATAAGCTGGTGTTTAAGGTGTTTCAGAGAATTTGGCAGTACAACCAACCGGCCTCACAACCGCAGACCATGTGTAACCACACCAGCCCAGGACCTTCACATCCAGCATTTTCACCTCCAAGATTGTCTGAGACCAGCCACCCGGACAGCTGCTGCAACAATCGGTTTGCATAACCAAAGAATTTCTGCACATACTGCCAGAAACTGTCTTAGGGAAGCTCATCTGCATGCTCGTTGTCCTCATCGGGGTCTCGACCTGACTGCAGTTCGTCGCCGTAACTGACTTGAGTGGGCAAATGCTCACATTCGATGGCGTCTAGCACTTTGGAGAGGTGTTCTCTTCACGGATGAATACCGGTTTACACTGTACAGGGCAGATGGCAGACAGCGTGTATGGCGTCATGTGGGTGACCGGTTTGCTGATGTCAACGTTGTGGATCGAGTGGCCCATTATGGTATGTGCAGGTGTATGTTATGGACAACGAACACAGGTGCATTTTATTGATGGCATTTTTAATGCACAGAGATACTGTGACGGGATCCTGAGGCCCATTGTTGTGCCATTCATCCACGGCCATCACCTCATGTTGCAGCATGATAATGCACGACCCCATGTTGCAAGGATCTGTACACAATTCCTGGAAGCTGAAAACAGCCAAGTTCTTGCATGGCCAGCATACACACCGGACATGTCACTCATTTAGCATGTTTGGGATGCTCTAGATCGGCATATACAACAGCGTGTTCCAGTTCCTGCCAATATTCAGCAACTTCGCACAGCCATTGAAGAGGAGTGGACCAACATTCCACAGGCCACAATCAACAACCTGATCAACTCTATGCGAAGGAGATGTGTTGCACTGCGTGAGGCAAATGGTGGTCACACCAGATACTGACTGGTTTTTGGACCCCCCAATACAGTAAAACTGCACATTTTAGAGTGGCCTTTTATTGTGGCCAGCCTAAGGCACACCTGTGCAATAATCATGCTGTCTAATCAGCATCATGATATGCCACACCTGTGAGGTGGATGGATTATCTCGGCAAAGGAGAAGTGCTCACTAACACAGATTTAGACAGATTTGTGAACAACGTTTGAGAGAAATAGGCCTCTTGTGTATATAGAAAAAGTCTTAGATCTTTGAGTTCAAAAACAAAAGTGTTGCATTTATAATTTTGTTCAGTGTATTAGTCAGTGAAGCTGACGACACAATGAATCTCTTATTTACATAATGTCTGCACTTTGTTAGGGAGTGTTCTGTGCATGTGCAAAACTCAGCACTGGACAATAACTCGAGCGGTGAGTGGATTCTAATTTTGGCCATTACGTTGTAGAAATCAACAAACATGTCTGTGATTGGCTACTCGCCGAAGCGAAAACGCATTGGAAATTGGAAATGAATCATTTGACGAACGCAAATACAAAACAACTCTTTTTCGCTAATAATATGCTATTATTATGAAGAAAACAGATCCTAGTCCAGCGGTGTTGGGCAGCTTTTCCCTCTAAAAGCAATCAGTAGCAGAAGCGGCAGTGGTTTGAGTGAGAAAATTACACGCTATTATCAAGTCCGCCTCCCTCTCTCTGGAAGAGGGGACAGGGATGTCCAAAAAATTTGGGCTACACGCGGATGGGGTATGCGGATGCTTGCGAACCCTCCTGATGAAGAAAATTACGTCACACTGATGGTGCACGAATGCGGACGGCCGAAGTATACTTTGAACTCTTTCAGTTTTTATCTCAAAACATTTTCCAAGAAAGTTTGAGTTAGAATAGTTTATAAGAGCACAATTATGGGCACAATGAGGCTGTAAAAGCGGACTGAGGTTACCTGTTTGGCATTAATCTCCTCGACAGCCTCTGTAGTCCCATTCAGCCACTTGTTAGCAACCGCCTTTTTCAAGACACGTAACAGTTTTAAAAAATTCCCAACGTGAGGTAATGCGTGAAAATGTTGTGAAAACGTGAAAGTGTCTTGACCTTGTGTTCACCACAGGCCTTACTTCAGCCATTTAACTAAAATCCAATTAAAAAAACCCACTGACTTGAGACGAGGGAACCGTAAGTGCTAAAATGCTAACTCGACCTTTGACCCTCAAAAACAGCCTCTTTAACGCCGCTCACTCACTCACTTCACTATAACACTCTGTCTGCCATCACTCACCATCTTTATCATGTTCTCTCTCCTATTTTCTATGCACTTTTATGACTCATTGGGAACTCTACATTTTCTGTGGATATGCATGTTTTTGTAATCCATTATTGAAGATGTCATATCATGAGAAATAAATAACATTTGTTTTGACACAAAAAAAACAAACACTACCTATAATATGAAATCAGTTCTTCCTAAGGTGAAGTTGAAATCATCTTTTTCCCCTGTCCAAAAAGAACATTTACCGACACAAAGCTACAAAAAATACTCAATTTGAACATCCATAATTTCTAAATATATTGGATTCGACATTAAACAAAAAGTTTGTTTGTGAGGACTAGAGCTCTTGCTCATTTAACATTCAAAGAGGCATATTTCGTAAAAGTGCTGCAAAAAAAAAAAAAAAAAAACCCAGAACAGACCATCTAATTAAAGTGGACAAGAGGTGAAGAAAAAGAACAAAATACTAGCCAACTATTTACTCTATGCGTATACTCTACATACTAATATACAAATTCCAAAAAAGTTGGGACACTGTACAAATTGCGAATAAAAACAGAATGCAATGATGTGGAAGTTTCAGATTTCAATATTTCATTCAGAATACAACATAGATGACAATCAAATGTTTAAACTGAGAAAATGTATAATTTTAAGGGAAAAATAAGTTGATTTTAAATTTCATGGCATCAACACATCTCAAAAAAGTTGGGACAAGGCCATGTTTCCCACTGTGTGGCATCCCCTCTTCTTTTTATAACAGTCTGCAAACGTCTGGGGACTGAGGAGACAAGTTGCTCAAGTTTAGGAATAGGAATGTTGTCCCATTCTTGTCTAATACAGGCTTCTAGTTGCTCAACTGTCTTAGGTCTTCTTTGTTGCATCTTCCTCTTTATGATGCGCCAAATGTTTTCTATGGGTGAAAGATCTGGACTGCAGGCTGGCCATTTCAGTACCCGGATCCTTCTTCTACGCAGCCATGAGAATGCAGCTATGAGCAACGGCGAATGGCACGGTGGATTGTGTTCACTGACAATGTTTTCTGGAAGTATTCCTGAGCCCATGTTGTGATTTCCATTACAGTAGCATTCCTGTATGTGATGCAGTGCCGTCTAAGGGCCTGAAGATCACAGGCATCCAGTATGGTTTTCCGGCCTTGACCCTTACGCACAGAGATTGTTCCAGATTCTCTGAATCTTTGGATGATATTATGCACTGTAGATGATGATAACTTCAAACTCTTTGCAATTTTTCCCTGAGAAACTCCTTTCTGATATTGCTCCACTATTTTTGGCCGCAGCATTGGGGGAATTGATGATCCTCTGCCCATCTTGACTTCTGAGAGACACATTTTTTATACCCAATCATGTTGCCAATTGACCTAATAAGTTGCAAATTGGTCCTTATATGTACATTTAACCTTTCCAGCCTCTTATTGCTACCTGTCCCAACTTTTTTGGAATGTGTAGCTCTCATGAAATCCAAAATGAGCCAATATTTGGCATGACATTTCAAAATGTCTCATTTTCAACATTTGATATGTTATCTATATTCTATTGTGAATAAAATATAAGTTTATGAGATTTGTAAATTATTGCATTCCTTTTTTATTCACAATTTCTACAGTGTCCCAACTTTTTGGAATCAGGTTTGTACAAGGTAATGGAGCCTTTTATACATTGTCGTGTTTCTTTAGAAATAAACAATGGACAAATGGAGTCTTTAAACGCCTCAGATGTAAAGTTATTCGCTGTCAAAGTGACGCCAAAATGAATGGGAGTCAATGGAATGCTAACAACAGGTGATGGCTTGGTTAGCAATGGCTGCCCCTATGGAAGGTACGCTTACCGGGTGCTGAATTACCCCCTTGTGTCGAACACACCTGTTGTATGAAATCAGCACTGTGATTGACATGACCAATGAAATCTTTTCAGTTGGCTGCAGGGTGGAGTTTGCGCTGAACTTTGGGGACGTGGAATCACGCATGCGTGTCATGTGCCTGTCTGTCAATGGGAGGAAGCTATGCCCTCTTTTGGAGCTCCCACCACTATTTGGAGAGCTCCAGGGTGAATCTATACCGGTCTCCTTGAGCATTTCACACTTGTAATTTAGATGCAGGGGTTAGCACCACTTTTCTCCCGGGGTTATAAAACCCTGCCCTGGAGCCAAACTTGTACAGTGTGAAACGATGAGGTGTTAGGCCCCGAACAGACAGAACGCATTTCTCAGGTTTGAAAACACGAGGTGCACTGCCTTTTTTTGGTTGACGTTTTTTTTTGTTTTGTTTTTTTTTAAAGAAAAAAAGAGCAGTGCGCTGCGGGTGTTATTATGTTGCTAGGCAACCCCCGAATCAGCTGTGTGTTGTCAGTCTAATCAAGGTAACTGTCACCACAAAGGCCCGCCTCCGTTGATTTGAATTTTTTTTGCTCAGGGTGCACAAACAGCGTGCATAACGCTCACTGCCAACAGAGAACTATTTAAAAAAGGTGTCTCTCACTGCAAAAACGCATTCTGTAGAATGTTACAACTAGACAGGCGACAACCAATCGCGTGCCTCATATCCGCTTTTGGCGGTCACGGAAACACAGCGCAGAAAAATGTCAAACGGCAATGGAAAACGCGACAATTTGAGTGAAGAAGAGACCGTTTCATTGTTTCATTTTCATTTCAGTCCAAAATGTCCATTCAGTAAACTCAGTCAGTCGGCAACAGGAGATTGCGCAATGCTATAACTTTTATGTAAACTGAGCACATGCTGCATTCATCCAATCAATGACACTGACCCCGCAAATATGCAAATAAGAACGTTAACCCAGGGTTTCGAAATGTACAATGTGAAAAGTCAGTTCATGAATACCCAGGATTATTTTGTTAACCCCAGATAAATTATGAGCAGTGTGAACCATGAAGCAAGATAACCTATGATTCAGTTTACCAGGGGTTTAGAATGATCCAGGTTAACTATTTAATGTGTGAAAAGCCCTAATGAGATACAACATACATTTTGACATGTACAGAGAGAAGGTGGAAAATGGTAATACAAATTAAATGTAGCCTATTCAGATGGGATTAATTTAACATGGAGAGGTGGGGTAAAGTAATTATTATCAGCGCTTCTCAGTGATTTAGTCCCGTCCGAATGTGCCATCTCAGTGTTACGGACAATGTCAGTAAGGATTAGGGTGACTTTAACCTTCTGTAAAAAGGTCCGGAAAAATTACCTCAATTAATACTAATCCCGTCCGACTAGACTCACTATAAATATGTACTAATCTGTCATTTCCTGTTTAAAAGTAGTTTTCCGTGGTTTTTCAAATATGGAGGCGCTTGAAAAGGCCAGTTGCATTCTGAGCGGTGGGACAAGTCTGTGGAGTCTCATCAAGTGTTTTCTGCTTTTCATTCAGATAAAAAAAAAAAAAAATGCCGAAAGCACTTGTCAGAAGCACAAAACTTATTTTAGCTTTAGGTAGTAATTGACTATTACCAACAGAGTCAAATTAGAATTTAATTAATTAAATTAATGCATCATTCGACTGGACCTAACTGTTATAGGTTATAGATTATGCGTTCACGCACATGATATCAGGAAATTGCACATGATGACAGAGAGGTGACGGTGAAGGGTAAATTGAGTTACCCCTCCCATTTCTGCTAGTTTTATTGAGATTTCTTATCCTGTATGAATTAGCCATTAAAATTACAGACATCCTGTGGTAAAATTACTTTACTCCATCTACCCTTGTAAAACTAATCCCATCCCAATAGGGCTTATGACAACAAAAACAAAACAACAAAAAAACTTGCACCTATCCAAAATGCATAATATGACACCTTTACCTGATTGAAGAAACAAAAATATAAACCCTCCTCATCCTCCTTCATATACTTTCTACATGCTGGATTATTTTAATCTAGCAATAAAACCACAGAGAATAATATGAAATAGCACTCTAGACAAAACAGATATAACCCAGACAAACAAACACAGTAAACAACTCTTGCAAACACATGTACTGAAGCGGCTAGCACGCATTGGCTTTTGTGTGGCATCAGGTGTGACCAACCGTGGCATAAAGGTAAATGTGAGGGGATGTTCTGTTGTGCAGCTGCCATTTGAAGCCATGATCAAACACACCAGCCGGTCCTCAGAGAGCCAAGAAGCACTCAACCTCAGTTCTGATCTAATGGCACCGAAACTAATGGGAAAATTAGAAAGTGATCCATTAGGAGAGCCCATGGGGATACAGGGTCAATTATTCAGGGGTCTAATCCTAAGAAACACTGGCTTGAGAGCCACACCCATTACCTCCCAACAATACAATAATGTGTGTGTGTCTGACAGTGGGACTGATATATGACCCTGGCTGTTTCTGACCACACATTTTTGTCAGCAATCAACACATCGGCCTATACACTTCCAAACACACACACACACACGCGCACACACACACACAAGCACACTAATCCATTTGCCTCCTCCTCTTCCGACTGTGCAGCATGCTGCGGGGAGATTCGGGGCCCTGTCACCATGGAAACCTGGCCAGTATAAGAGCACAACCGCGTATGTGTGTGTGTGTGTGTGTGTGTGTGTGTGTGTGTGTGTGTGTGTATATATATATATATATATATATATATATATATATATATATTTGTTCATATGTGTATACGCGTGGGTGCGTAAGAGAGAGACCAAGGCCTACACAGGTTTTCATACTTTCTGCTGCCAAAGAGGGGGCAGACACACGTGGAAACGTACTATATGGTCATAAATATTCATGAATCTTCTAAGAGCATTGTATGGTAGAAGGAATATCTTTAAAAGAGCACTAAATATCTTCATCTTTAAAGGTACACAAGTTTCTGAGCACATGTAAGAAGAATCAAATGTATGGTATTTGTGAGGATAGGTTTGAGTCCACTTTTCCAGTCTGCATGGGGGTGGGGTAAAAATCAGCGTTGATTTTATTATATTTCAGCGTGACAAAGGAACCTTCCTTAAAATGTCAGATGTACATGACAGGAAGAAAAAGAACATAAACAAACAACTAAACAAAATTTAATGTTATTTACTAGAGGTTCTGACAAAATATTAATTGTTGCAGTCTATTTAAAATGTTTTTAATGCAATTTTTTTTATTTTCGTTTGAATGAACGATTCAATGACTCAATAAATCAAATAAATAAATGACTCGTCATGACTCACTGTTTGTGAAGCTGTTTCATACTTACACATGATAACTGCTCTCTCTGGGTCAGAGCTGCAAATCGGAATGTTCCGCTGTGATTTTGTCAAATGTATAATACAGAGGCGAATTGTTGTCATTTAGGTATGAGGTCACGTTGGTGTTTGAATCGAGATCCTGATCTTTTAACAATTAATCGCGCAGCTCTACTATATGCATACACTTTACAAATGATTAACATACTAACAAAGACAAGCAAACCTACTTTTTGTTGTTATACAAATGATAAATATCTAAAATTGTAACCATCACTGATATTACATTTCTGGCCATAATAATAAGCCGTTAATTATTTTCATAACTGATAAAAGGTATGCATGTGTATGACATCACTGTTTTCACAGATCCATGTTTTTGCTGTTTTGCTGTACACAGAGCTCCCAAAACACTGTTGTCGTGTAAATGAATGGCAAAAACGCATAAAAAAGTTTTACGTTTTTAGTTGAAAGTGGTGTTGTGTAAACGGCCCCTAAATATGTTCTTCCTTGAGGTTTCCTTATAATGTCATTTAAGTTTTTTGCACAAAAAACAAAAATATATGGAAGAATGATTATTTTCAACCCTCATTGTGACCCTCTGTCTAAATAATCTGTTTTTAAGAGGCGGCTCCTTTAGAGATTGTCAGTAAATGGCCACTGTTATAAGATCTCATAGGAAAAAGTATTGGCGCTGCCTCGCTACTGCATGTAAGTAAGTGTTTTGAAACTTTTCCAAATTATACAAAGTATTATCAAATAGTTTACTTACAGTTTACGATGTCAGATTGGCTGCTTAATCTTGCAACAAAAGTTTCTTTGCAAACTCTCTATTACACTGCGCCTAGTTTACAAAACAATCTGCAGTCAAATGCTCTGAACAAACATATCATCCGGGACACCATTAAAAATAAACCATACACTTATTCCTGACGCTGGTATCCTTCTGAAGCCTGTACAGAGACGCAAACGAGCTGTTTAAGCCAGAAGTGTCAAAGCAAATGTTCTGCCATACTAGACAGCTTGAGATACATCCTTGAGACACAAACCCCCCAAGCCTTAATAATAAGCAAAAGTCTCTTAGCATATGTTACAGAAGGAGATATAATGATTACATAAATAGAATTTCTACACAGAATCCAATACTCTATTATGAAGATGCTAGGAGGTGAAGGGGTGGAGGTGGGTGTAAATGTCTGTGCTATTGCTATTGTTTAGGGATCAGTGGTCTGCCTGAACTACGCTTGAATTCCATTCAATCACTCAAGCTCTATTAGTAGTCATTCCATGATAATAATGTACATATGCACAATGCAAAAAAAGTAAGAGTAGTATGAATGAAAGTGTACTATTCCAAACATACCCAATGTGTGCTCGTGTATCTAAACAACATATATATGTTTGTTCCTATATTAAAAACATAATATTAAAGGCTTGAAGAACAGATCTTCCTGTAAAAAGGAGAACTGCAAAAACACCCACAGACCAACAGCTCAAACTACAGGTCAGAGCCTTTGACCTCAGACTGTCAGCATAGGAAGACTTAGTGTGGTAATGACTGCAACAACTATATGCAGCTATAAGTTGACATGTAGCTGTTTAAAATGGATGCTGAGAACCTGATTACATGGTGTATGATGGTTCAAAAGGGGGAATTATACCTTACAATGACTTCTGCGACTGAGGCAAGAGTGACAGACACAAGGCATTTCATAAGGAACTGACCATCTTACCTGTCGGACGAAGCTGTTGGAGGTTGTGTCTGAGGAGGTGCTGCCATCTGAGCGTTTGAAACGGCTCTTCCTCTTTGCATACTTCCCCTGAAAGAGGGAACATTAGAGAGAGAGAGAGAGAGAGAGAGAGAGAGAGAGAGAGAGGAATTAGGGGAAATTAGAAAGAATGGACACTCTTTTGTATGCATGCCCACTCACACACAAACTGTGGATTCCACATCCTGTCTCTGTGTCCAGATATGATTACGCATAATTACTTATGTCCGCCAGTGTTCTCTGGGAATCAGTAATCTGATTGGCCTTAACACTGGCCAATGGCCTGACTGCCCTCGGCAGGGCCGCTATGTGGCAATCATAGGCGCCAGACTCCGTTGCCATGGAGACCAGAAGGAGGCTAATTGGGTTTGGTGGCACTAAAAGACCCTGATAGATCAGGCAACACTGTGACGTGTTCAAAACCCACATTAACAGCGATGCACACAAGCTTTCTGACACAAATGCTTGTAAAAGCACTTTAAAGGGTTAGTTCACCCAAAAATGAAAATTCTATCATCATTTCATCACCCTTATGTTGTTCCAAACCTGTATGAGTTTCTTTTGAACTAAAACTTGTTGGTAGCACGCATGTTGATAGTTGATGGTAGCCATTGACTTCCATTATAGAAAAAAAAATATTATGGAAGTCAATGGCTGCCAATTGTCAACACTGTCAACATTTTTCAAAATTTCTTCTTTTGTGTTCAACAAAAGAAAATAACACTGTGGCAAGAAGGCCCACGGAGGAGCTCCAGAAGGATAAAAGGAGGAGTGACGACAGTGAAGCACAAGAGAGGACCAGGCCTGGACTTTGCGTTGATTTGTTTATGTTTGTGGGGCAGTCGTCCGTGAGCGGCCGCCTCTTCACTTTGGTTTTAATGTTTATTTATTTTTCGAATTCATTTTTCATGTTAAACCTACCCTGCCTCCCGCCTCCTCCCTGAGCCTTTAACATTGTTACATTGGTGCCGAAACCTGTGAGGAAGGAGGGACATGCTGTCGGAGAGCCCTCGCTGCTGAGGGGATCGCAGTGCTGAGGAGATCAGGCAGCATGAATGAGTGGGGAGCTGTGGGAACAGAGGGAGGCCGGTGGCGTGTGTGCTAATGAGTGTCACCTGCATGCCACACCGGTCTCGAGTCTCACAGAGGAGCTCCGGAAGGATAAAAGGAGGAGTGACGACAGTGCAAGGGTTCCTGTTGACAAACAGCCTCTGAGGCTAATTAGGTAATTAGGGGATAAAAGCTGTGCCACAGGGCAGGGAGAAAGCATTTAGAGGGGAGTAGAGTGCAGTCAGGAGGGTATCCGCTGGCCTGCGAGAGGTGATTGGGTTATGTGGCAAGCATTGCAGGGCCGAGAGCCGTGGGAACGGAGCGAGCCCGGTGGCGTGAGTGCTAATGAGCACCGTTCTCGAGTCTCACGGAGGAGCTCCGGGAGGAAAAAAGGAGGAATGACGACAGTGCAAGACAAGAGAGGACAAGACGTGGACTTTACGTTATGTTTTATTATATTTATATGCAGCAGTTGTCCTTGAGGGGCTTTACTTTCATTTAGTTGTTTATTTTACGATTCCCGCCACCTTCTTCCCTGATCCTTTAAACCTTGAAACAGACACAAATCTAAATGGTAAAGTTATTATGTAGGGTTCATACAGGGTTCACACATTTAACACTGTCATAATTCTTTCATGTAAAGAACATCTGAAAGTTGCTGTGTAACATTTTTGTGCTTGAATAATAATCTACTCAAATATACAAATATCTTTTTGCGTTTAAGAAAAAAAAAAAATCTCTGTAGGCAGCTCTTGTAAGGTCTTATGCAAAAACGTGCTAAGTCTGACACACATTTGCTCTAGAGTTGATTCTGGGAACAACAGAGAGAAAGCAAGACTCAACAACAATAGTTATCTGCATTGGTTACTCGAACTACACAATATTATGACAGACAGACTAATTGCAAGCTTACTGGAAACTTTTACATTAAATTAACTAATATTTATCAACCCTTACGAATAGATTGGATCAAACAAGAATATCAGTTGTAGTTCCAGTAATTTTAGTACTTACACTTACTTATTTCAGTTTTATTTAAAATGTTTAAGTTTTTCATGTAATGTATATATTTCATTTTATTTCATCCGTCAATTACTGTATACTTTTAGTATTAGTTAACAATAACAATTCTGAAAATAATCAATAATTGCATTTTTGACAACGCCTGTACATTTAACAATCACCGTATCCAAAGACCAAGCAGGATATCAGAGAGCAATGCAGCACACATAAAATGTTTAAAATGCAACAACCATCGTTACAGTCCATAAACTGTTTAATGTGGAATGTTTGTGAGAGGCAGGAAATGCTCATATACTGCAAAACCAGATCTAAGAAAGGCCAACAAAATGTCAAGGGAGGGAGGAGGGATGTATTGCTATGGTGATGAGAGGGTTCCTGTTGACAAACAGCCTCTGAGGCTAATTAGGTAATTAGGGGAGAAAAGCTGTGCCACAGGGCAGGGGGAAAGGATTTTTAAGAGAAGAGAAGAGAAGAGAAGAGAAGAGAAGACTTAAAGTTTAAATGCAATATCCTCAAATGACCATGTGTGGCTAATGATATTAATCCAGTTAATATCTACATTAAATTCTGACTTATGGTCCTAACTAGGAAACTAGGAAATACACTTTTTTCTGTACTCAACCAGCTTGTTCACACACATTCATACTAGCTCCTCAACACTCCGCCTCCTCACAGCTATGTATAAACATGATTCAGATAGAGCACCTCTCCACAGCACAGGTCACACAAATTCACACTACTGCAGTGCATTATATAAAGACCATTATATAAATACAGGCCTAACAATCAGAAACACTACTGAAACATCCATCCACACACTAAGCATAGTAATAAGCTGTGCTGAACAGGATGATGACGAGTGACCTGTTTGGAACAGGTGCACGTTCATACAGTAACCATCCTCTGAAATAAACCTCTAAACACAGAGAAAAGAGCAGAGCCAGAGAGAGGAGAGGGGAGAAATGCATTCAAAAAACTGGTTAAACTTTCCTGTATCATCACAAAAGTGACAAACCTAAAACATAGATAGAAAAAGAGAGAAGAAAGAAGAGAGTGACCGTGAAGCTGATCATCATCTGGGTGGACAATTATGTTTTGGGCAGATTTTGGTACTTTTTGGCAGCAGATGGTCATTTTGCACACTTGCTGAAATAAGAGTTGATTTAAATTTTAATGTCAATCGATAAGTGGGCCACTTTTTAAAATCTAAACAAAATACACTAAACAAAGACTATTTGTTTTAATTCATTTTCAATTTCAGTCTGAATTAGGTTCACTTAGGAAAACAAACACCACCATAACAGTTAAGATTAGATAGATAGATAGATAGATAGATAGATAGATAGATAGATAGATAGATAGATAGATAGATAGATAGATAGATAGATAGATAGATAGATAGATAGAGTCTGGTAAAAATCGAAATGGCGTATAAAATATCAACATAATAAACCAGAGGTGGGTCCGGTGTGGGCGTGGTTTGGGATAAGAAAAATCCCCACTGTGGACGCTCTGTGGATGATGTTGACATCATCTTTCCTGGATTCAGAGTGTCAGACACCACTTTTAATTAACTTTAACTGAGCTGCTCATGAGACGAGCCTTTAAGTAGTACCAGAGGTAGGGTACTTTTTAACTGAACAAAAAAGCAATCTCTTGTTTAATTAACAGTGATGGTTCGTAATTTATCAACAGAATAGGCTGTCATAAAAAATGCAAGAGTCTAGTAGGCCAGCTGTCTAGAGAGACAGAGTGAACAGGGACTAGGTGATGAAATAATGTTATCCCATTAATTACCGGAGAAAATGCGTTTTTTTTTAAAACAAATATCCATATTCAAAACAACGTATCTCATACATACACAACTTTATGTCGCTTTCCTTGCAGAACACTTCTAAAAGACACTGTGCCGAGCGCGAGCGCAAAGATGCCGTCTTGTTGCCAAGTAACCACAATATGAGATACGGGTTATAACGATTCATCTTCGCCATAAACAAAATCTGTGTTTCCCTCATCCATTCTTAAATAGCAGGCAGCAGGTTGTACTTTGTCTTTCGTTGGTTATTTGCACTTGCGTATACGGTGTACAGTGTCTCTCTCTTACCTGAGCGTGAGAGCCGTGGTGGTCGAACATGTCCATTTGGATTTCCTGGGTTGAGGTGGAAGGCGTCCTGGACATAATACCCTCCTGTACCATTGATTTAAACTTTAAATTCGGTTTTAGTGTTTCATTTAGAGCCTGCTTTCAGTTTATTATCCATTGTAAAATATTTAAAGCAGACAAAGGTGGTTTTCCTCTTTCCTGTGCCTTACAGATGGTTTGCCACTGCGCTGTTGCGCCCCCAGCCCTGGTGGTTGAGCAGAAACCCTCTCCCTATACAAATACAACGAGCCTAATCTCCAGCTGTTCGGAGAAGGGACCAGGCCCCGCCCTCCTTCCTTATCAATCAATCAGGTAGGAACGGGGCGCGGCTTGTTGACTATCCTCGCACTGATTGGCTGATCGAATGAACATTACTATGAGATGGACGACGCCTGTTCTACTCCACACTACTGTCCTTGATGGCACTGTCACGTTACTGCTCCATATAAACGCGAGATGACCACACCCATTGATTATTACTTAAGAAAATCACAATATGGCTTTTTTTTTACTACTACTAAGATAGGAACCGAGTCATTTTAGCAATTTCAGTTATCTTGTAAAAACTATTCATAATCTATTATATTTGTCAGAGATGAAGACGATTAACAAGATAATACAGTAAATGTAAAAACAGCACAAAAAAGAGGCTAGTCAGCAAGCCGTGCCCCATCTCTATCTGATTGATTGATTGATGAGGAAGGAGCGATTGAACGACTCACTCATTAAGACAGTGACTTGCCGCCACCTACCGTCGCTTTTAGTCCCATATTTAGAGTGTCATTTTATTTTTCATTAATATTCATGCGACCCCTGAGCTGCATGAAACTGTCTGTGTAAATATACCTAAATGCCACTTCAGATGCAGCTTCGGAAAAAGAAATGTTATGTGGCCACATTGTAGCCTTAAAAATGTATGGTCTGGTTTCACAGGCTTTAAATTAAGATAGGAGTTATGCATCAAACAAACAAACATTACTGTTATGCATCTTGAGCCAAAACAATGGCACTGATTGACATATTTTAAGATTTCTCAGAGCAAGCTGCTTACAATTAAAACAGCTCAAACATGCATTTTAGTCTGGGAATAACGTAAGCCTTGTCTATGAAACCAGGGGCATGTGGAATAAATTCTATGTTTAATCAAAAATTTCTTTCTAAAGCAATTATTTATTTATTTTTATTTACATCTAACATCTTTTTTTTTTGGGTGGGTGGGGGGGTCATTTCTCAAATTTCATGCAAAAAAATGTCTGTGTGCTTAATTTAATTTTGACATTTTGTAGTTCACGCATCATCCAAACAGTAACTAGTTTTGATACCTACAAAAGTTCACCCAGACAATTTAAGCAAAGGCTGTTACGGTAAATTAAAACATATATGCATCACATATTTACATTAGTGTTCGTTACCTATCGATTAAAGAAAATTAAATAGATAAATATGACTTCCAAAGTCACCAGAAATGAATATTCTGGTGCTGTTTTGTCAAAAATGTCTTCACAGGCGTTGCATGCCCTCTGGCCCCCAATAGAAATTTGGAAGTAGGCCTACTTAGAAACTTTTCATATGCCTGACTGTTCTGTTGCTCTGTAGCGCAGACCAGGCGGCAAAAGTTCAGAGACCAATAATCAAAGACGACGACAACTACCCAGACTATAGTATGTCACATGTCACTTACTAACACTAGTAAGCTTACTACTAATACTACTAAAACGGCACTTTGCATTTATTACTACATCAGTACAGTAACCAATTTTTTTTTCACTAGCCTACTACTGAAGAAATGCCAGGTTTTCATCTCAACAGGTGAAATACTTCCCCCGTGTGGCCATTTTATTAAACAGCAATTCAAAGCTAGCCTACAATTTTTTTTACGGTCTGCTACAAATACGAATGCCTACAACACCCAGCAATATGGTTTAAATGTATATTCAAGCTTTTACGTGATTAAGTTTATATATTTGTTTAAAGTGCTGAATGTACATCGATAAGTAAATTATAATACATTATCCGTCATGCTCCACACTCCAGTCCAGTAGGTGGCGGAAATCCTCCTTTAAGTGGGTGTGCCAACCGCCATTTAAAGAAAAGAAGAAGTATTGATAATTCTCTCGGCATTTGACTTCCGCTGACTAGCAGCCATGAGGTACGTTTTTACACGTGATTTACGGTTTTATTTATCTAACTCCGTTTTTTTTTTTTTACATATGTATATCTTAAGATAGGTACTCCTTGCTCTTATTAAAACGGATAATTAAACTTTTGAAGACGATGTGTGATGTAATCGTGCTATATGGGTTTAGTCGCCATGTTCTGTCTTCAGACTGGCAACGTTGTCGCAACGCTTAGATGTTGTACACGTTAAATTGTTTTAAAATCAATGTACACAGTAAAACGTGTGGCAAACGTAGTTTATCATTATGTGGTATTTTATTTTAAAATGGTTTCATTTATATTTTTATTGGCTATAATTAAAATCTAGGTGGTGAATGCGGCCTGCGTTTTAAACGCGCTCAACATGTTCAAGCATGCCCCATATATAGATTAGCATTACTGACGTTCTGGTTGTCCTAAAAGCAGAGACAGTTAGAAATAAACGGTCACGTGCCCTCATATTACCTTTTATAAAACTTAAGGTTTATGTTGTATGAATGAATAATAATAGTTGATTATTCTGTACTTGTGTGAACGTGCGCCTCGTAACGTCACTGCTGCAAGACACCTTGTTAGGCAGCATATTTTGCTGTAGCCCATGGATAAATTAATATTAATTAAAATTATCCAGTTATGTTCATGAAGTTATAAATTGTATAGCTTTGTCTTAAATGTCAATAATTTATGTGATTTGATCTAAAACTGTCCTTTTTTTATTTCTCCAGCATGCTTAGGCTTCAGAAGAGGTTGGCGTCCAGCGTTTTGCGCTGTGGCAAGAAGAAGGTGTGGCTGGACCCAAATGAAACAAATGAAATTGCCAATGCCAATTCCCGTAAGCAGTTCAGACCTCCTTGAATACTTTTCTCTACCTTGGTGCAATGAATTAATCATCTGGCTTTCTACCTTTTATTTAGGGCAGCAGATTCGTAAGTTGGTGAAGGATGGTTTGATCATCAAGAAGCCTGTAACGGTGCACTCTCGTGCCCGATGCCGCAAGAATACTCTGGCACGGCGGAAGGGCCGTCACATGGGTGTTGGTGTGTACCAGTTTAATGACATTTGGTTATAAGTTGCACCATTTAGACTAAATCCAGGGAAGTTGCTGTCATCATGGAAACTGAAATCACAGGAATCTCCACAGGGCAAATTTTGGCAGCCTTTTAAATATAAAAATACAAAAATATACCTTTTTGCAATTAAGTTTATGCAACCATTTTTTTTGCGCCATAGTATGAATGCGTTGTGTTGGATTGTATCTAGAAATGAATGAGAAATAATTCTGTAATCCAGGGCGTTAAAAGTAGGCAGTTGTAGTCGAGCTTTTTTCTGGGTATGTTTTGATTTGGTTATGTTTGCGTGCAGGTAAGAGAAAGGGTACAGCAAATGCACGTATGCCAGAGAAGCTGTGCTGGATGAGACGTATGCGTATTCTGCGACGACTTCTGAGACGTTACAGAGAGGCTAAGAAGATCGACAGGCACATGTGAGTCCACGTTAAAGAGAGATGCATTTTCCATAGAAGTTTGTGGGGGTTTTTTGTTTTATGCAATGATACTCCACAATATAGCAACATATTGCGGATTTGGCATCATCCTTTTTCCTTAAAAGCTTAGTGAAGATACAGTCTGAATTTTGGATACACAAATGAATGTTTAACATTTGTTTCTTCAGGTACCACAGTTTGTATCTGAGGGCAAAGGGTAATGTGTTCAAGAACAAACGCATCTTGATGGAGCACATACACAAGCTCAAAGCAGACAAGGCCCGCAAGAAGCTCTTGTCGTAAGTGTGCAAACCACAATAACCAGTGTTCTCTGCATCGTTTCTCCTCTCAGCTGCTGTGCCATCATCAGAGAAATCTTTTTCTGAATTTAGCTGTTTGAAGTATAAAACATGTTCTTGCTCTGCTGTAAAGAACCGTGCTAATATGTGTCCTTTCACCCTGCAGCGATCAGGCGGAGGCTCGTCGCTCAAAGACCCGGGAGGCACGGAAGCGTCGTGAGGAGAGACAGCAGGCTAAGAAAGAGGAAATCATGAAAACTCTTTCCAAAGAGGATGAGTCCAAGAAATAAGATTATCTTATTACCTTGCCCCAAATGTTCTTCAGCTGTGATTAAATAAATACAGTTTGTTTACAGCTCTTTGGTCTCCCGAGTGTGTGTATAGATGCATATGCATGCAGAGGGATCATTTTGTGAGCTCAACACAAATTTATCCAAACATAGTGTACAGATATTACAGAAGAGCACTCTTACAACACTGTAAAGGAACACTTTCTTAATGCTACAGGGCTTTCCTGTAGCTCAAACAGTAGAGCGTGGCACTAGCTATGCGTAGGTCATGGGTTCGATTCCCAGGGAAAGCAAGAACTGACAAAATGTGTACCTTGAATGCAATGTAAGTCGCTTTGGATAAAAGCGTCTGCCAAATGCATAAATGTGAAATCACAGCAGAACAACAAAACCGAATTAGACTTTTTACTGACTGAATCAGCATTTGAGCGAATCAGTTTAATGATTCAATGACCCATTCATTAAAGATGGTCACATGGTTTGCTCCTGAATGAATCTGCCTTGGGACAAATTGGTTGAATGACTTATTCAACTCACTCATTAAGACAGTGGGTCTCATTCATTAATAATTGTGTGGATTAATTTGTTCGTATGCACATGAATTTGTTTTTAGCCTCGATCTGATGTTATTGTTAGTGATGTTAGCAGCTGCATGCACAAGCTTAGTCATTTGCATAAAACACGCCCAAACCATCTCCATATAAGGGCTTTCAGAACACGCTTTAATGCAATATACTTCAATGTAATTATAGTCATGTTAGGGTGAACACGATTATAAAGCCATTAATTATTTTTGCGTACGTGTGGTTTCATTTGTTCCTATATTTTTTCGTAACTTAAAAAAAAAAAGAAATCTTTGTTACATTGTGATTTGTTCTTAAAATCATTCGTACGCACATTTCACCCACACATTTGTCTGTATGCATGCTTAATGAATGAGACCCAATGTCTGCTCTACAGAGTGCTAGCTACTCTGCTGTCTCAGACAGCAACATCTTTGTCCTGTGTTGGCCACTGCAGCTTCAAAAGGGATGGCGTGAGCGGTGATGCTGCTGAAATTTACACAGTGCACCTTTAAAAAGTTAAAATTAAAAATAATTTTGTATTTAAAAATTGAAGAAAAAAAAACAGCATTATGCAGTTGTAAATGCAGTGTATAATTAATGCCACTTCTGTGTCACTTCTGCTCTGTAAAGATGGATTTTGTTGATGATTTCATTTGAATGGTAACAGCCCTATACTGTGTTATTGTTCTAATTTAATTTGAATGTTAGAATTTGACATAAAACGGTAATAAGTTTAGGTAAAAATGCCCCTGAAAACTGATTTAAGGTGGCAAAAATGTCCTCTTAATAAAAGAGTACATTTCTGTCACCGTGAATATGACCACTGCATAGAATATCAATAATATGAATGTCTTTGTGAATCAGTTGTCCACAACAGGCATAAACCAGTTATGGTACCAGCACAAAAACACACTCAGCAAAATATAATCAAATTATTACCAACAAAATTGCAAACCTCTATGTACAGTATACATTTCTGCAGGTCTTAAAAAGTTCTTAAAAGCCTTAAATGTAACTTTTAACAAATATGCAGAAACCCACATTATCACATAATTATTAAAAACCACAGCACTGCTGCCCCTGAGAAGTCAACTGATTTTTTGGGAACAATTAACTTTAATGAAATGGCAAGCTACCAGTGTAAGAAATGACTCGGCTGCAGTATGAAGCTCTGAATGCCAACAGAATGGCATTAGTCATTTAAGAGAAGGTAAGCTCTTTTGATAAAAGCAGAAGGTCATCACAATAACAAAGAATTACAGAACTAAACCAATTGTCAAAATGTAAGAATTTAAGTGCCCCTTAGTATGAGTCAAGTAGATCTGAAAATATTGATGTAATGAACTGTAAAATAGCAATGCAAGCACAAGGAAAGCAGTCCTGTGATGCTTCATGGTGTTTTTATGTAGTTTACAGTATCTTGCTCAGTCTCTGCTCTGTTCCAGTGAGCTGTAGGGCACTTTTGTTAGTCTTTGGTATTTAGCTCTCATCTTGCAGAAACAGCCATACATGATTGATGTTTTTCATTACAAAGAATGGTGTGAAAAGGGAAAAACATCCAGTATGCGGCAGTCCTGTGGGCGAAAATGCCTTGTTGATGCTAGAGGCCAGAGGAGAATGGGCCGACTGATTCAAGCTGATAGAAGAGCAACTTTGACTGAAATAACCACTCGTTACAACCGAGGTATGCAGCAAAGCATTTGTGAAGCCACAACACGCACAACCTTGAGGCGGATGGGCTACAACAGCAGAAGACCCCACCGGGTATCACTCTTCTCCACTACAAATAGGAAAAAGAGGCTACAATTTGCACGAGCTCACCAAAATTGGACAGTTGAAGAAAAATGTTGCCTGGTCTGATGAGTCTTGATTTCTGTTGAGACATTCAGATGGTAGAGTCAGAATTTGGCATAAACAGAATGAGAGCATGGGTCCATCATGCCTTGTTACCACTGTGCAGGCTGGTGGTGGTGGTGTAATGGTGTGGGGGATGTTTTCTTGGCACACTTTAGGCCCCTTAGTGCAAATTGGGCATCGTTTAAATGCCACGGCCTACCTGAGCATTGTTTCTGACCATGTCCATCCCTTTATGACCACCATGTACCCATTCTCTGATGGCTACTTCCAGCAGGATAATGCACCATGTCACAAAGCTTGAATCATTTCAAATTGGTTTCTTGAACATGACAATGAGTTCACTGTACTAAAATGGCCCCCACAGTCACCAGATCTCAACCCAATAGAGCATCTTTGGGATGTGGTGGAACGGGAGCTTCGTGCCCTGGATGTGCATCCCACAAATCTCCATCAACTGCAAGATGCTATCCTATCAATATGGGCCAACATTTCTAAAGAATGCTTTCAGCACCTTGTTGAATCAATGCCACATAGAATTAAGGCAGTTCTGAAGGCGAAAGGGGGTCAAACACAGTATTAGTATGGTGTTCCTAATAATCCTTTAGGTGAGTGTAGGCTACTGTACAGTTTCTGTGAAATGTTTCCTAAAATACAATAGTCACAAAGTCACAATCTCAAGTCATGGTATCCCCCCTTTGTATAATGTTTGCTGTCATTTTATGTTCCCCCAAGAAACTGCCACTGCAGCAGTGATGTGGTTCTTTTCCAGTCACGTTTAAAGCCATAATCACCTGCATGCAACAGTTATCATAACAAAACAGAAATGTGATGCAACTGAACCTTCCATGACAACTTTGTGAATCATTGTTTCTGATTGAAAGACTGCTTCTCACCATCTGGAGTGAGGAGCCCATTACTTGATCCAATCCACATGTGTAGAACAAAGAGCAAAACCAGCCATGTCTAAGTAGGGCTCGCTACATCCTGCGGTGAATATTCAACCCCGCCTACATCCAAGTGTGAAATCTGAAGCCACGGCCGTGTCCAATACATCACCTTGTGACTCCCCATCCCATTATGCCCCGGAAACCTGATTTGTTGTGTTTAGGTTTTCGATTTAAAGTTTTTTTTAGGCAGAAGGTGGGTTTCAGAGTTTCCTCTGAACTGGTTTGGGCGGGGGCAAAATCACGCTAATGAGAATAGGTGTGTTTAGCTTGAAGCGGTGCTGTACAGACCAATCGGTATGTGAATGACATCAAAGTACCGCAAGAGCGATTCAAAAGCAAACGGAGTGATCTGCTCTTTTGGTAATTTGATGTCATCAGTCTACGCAGCACTGATTCATGTCAAACACACCTCTCATGGTGTACACCCAAGTTGGGTTGAAAATGGACTAACTCAGTGAGTTTTAACCCAGTAAATGGGTTGTTTTAACCCAGCGGTTGGGTTAAATGTTTGATTAAAACAACCCAATCGTTGAGTTAGTCGATTTTCGTTTTTTAACCCAGCATTTTTTAGAGCGTAGAGGAGAGCGGGGCACAACCTAACACCTTTTGACTTTCTCAGTTTGTGTAAATCCACTTGGGGTTCAGAGTATTTATTTTTTCCCACATTAATTTCCCACATGTCTAGTACAATTATGTGGTTTTGTTTCATTAATACAGTGTATACTTTTTTCTTGATTTACCCCGAAAGAATGGAAGTGAAATGTGACAACATGCCCCATAGGTGGGGTTCATTATAACATGTGAGGGGCACAATGTAACATGACCAAATGACAGCTTAAAATGTTGCCTGATATAATCAAAAAAATATCCAAGACAAACTAAAATATTTTGTCAATAAAATACAATTATTAACTTTTTAAAATAAAATAATGGCATTTTTTAATCATTAAAAATAAACTCATTTTTGAGTTTGACAACAAACACATTGGTAAATACACTTACACAGCATAGTTAAAAACATAATAATAATGAATAATTGCTGAACATTGGTTCTCAGTCATTATTCACCCCTTTCTCATGGTTTCTCAAAAGAATTGATAAAAGTATAGAATATAATAGCATATTTCTAATAGGGGCACATTGTAATGTAGTGTTACAATGCACCCCACCAAACAGAGATGAAAAATAAACTTAAGTAAGAAATGTACTTTTGCTATGGTTAAATAAATGTTCAGTGATCCAAAAGATCACCAAAAAAATCTTCCAAAGATTTTTTTTTACATTTTTTTCTCTAAATAATGTTGATATGGCAACTAGTAAATACACAAAGTTTCGTCATCCTGGCATGGTGTGGAAAGTTTTAAACCATGTGCGTTACAACTAACCCTGCATTAGGTTGTGCCCTGCGCTCCCCTATTTGGACATGGCTTCTGATGTCACACTTGGACGTGGGCCGGGTTAGATGTCCACCTCAGGCTGCACAAGACGTTTCGACATGTCTAATGCGGAACAGACAGTAACTTCATCCTGTTATTTTTTAACAGAACAGTATTATGAGATTTTGAACTTGAGAAGGAATTCAAAAGCTGAAAAATATTATTCTTTTTTTCTGTGCGTTGATCTCAATCTCCCCACGTGGAACTTTTATTCCTCTATGCGCACGTTTTTAAAGAATGAGCTTTGGAGACCAGATATTAAATAACTTGGTGTCAGAGTTTGAGTCTGTTTTCATGTTTTGTATTGTTTGATTTAGCTGTCCTGTTCTGTTGTAGTGTTTGCTGTTAATTTGTTTCTAAGGTTACAGATTGATTGGAGTCCTCAGTTCAGTTATTAATTTATTAGTTAATAATGTTAATAATCAGTTAATAATGATTAGTAATTAATCATTAATTATTTTGTTAGCCACTTTGTTTGCCCTTGTACTTAAGCCCTCACTTTCTGTTAGTTCCTTGTCTTGCATTTTGTTTACCGTCAATGTGTTTGTGGTTATGTTTCCTACAAGTTATTCTTCTGTTTATTGTTTTGATTCTTGGATAAAATATAAATATAAAAAAATATAAACCTATTTCAGTATCTTCATCATCGTGCGCTTTCATTACAGCCACCGACCGTGACATTTGGCTTGTGTGCATTTATTTTTACCTGGTGCATAATACAATAAATCAACAATGTTGTAAATTAGAAGCATACCTTGGTGCTAAATGTCTTAAATGCAAATGCTCAGGAATAGACAGAACTTTAAATGGACAAATTTTGGAATTACATTTTCCATTTTAAATGAGCAACACCTTCTCTAAAACCTCAGGAGATCCTCAAAGTGCACCGGACTTAATTCATGATTGCAGTCCATATGAGCTTCTTAATATAATTAATGAATGTGGAATAGAATGAAATAAACAATATTTGTCATGCGATATTTGACATGCTGCAACATTTACTGACTGCAATTTTCCATTGATCTCCCTGAGCAGAGTAAGCTAAAACTCCGTAATTAACACAATTAGGCCTACTCATCAATAGACCAGTTGTACCGGGTGTAATACAGCGATGATGTCGGACATCGCGTAAAAAAACGTAACTGGCGCAGTGAAGATGTTGGACGTAGCGTAAAAAAAAGGTAAACTTACGCAGCGATGATGTTGGACGTAGCGTAAAAAAAACGTAACTGCTGGAGCGATGATGTCGGACATTGCGTAAAAAAAACGTAACTGGCGCAGTGAAGATGTTGGACGTAGCGTAAAAAAACCATAAACTTACGCAGCGATGATGTTGGAAGTAGCGTAAAAAAAAGGAACTGGCGCAGCGATAATGTCAGACGTAGCGTAAAAAAAAACTTAACTGGCGCAGCGACGATGTTGGACGTAGCGTAAAAAAAATGTAAACTTACGCAGCGATGATGTTGGACGTAGCGTAAAAAAAAGCGTAACTGCCGCAGTGATGACGTAGGACGTAGCATTAGAAAAACGTAACTGGCGCAGTGAAGATGTTGGACGTAGCGTAAAAAAAAGGTAAACTTACGCAGCGATGATGTTGGACGTAGCGTAAAAAAAACGTAACTGCTGGAGCGATGATGTCGGACATTGCGTAAAAAAAACGTAACTGGCGCAGTGAAGATGTTGGACGTAGCGTAAAAAAACCATAAACTTACGCAGCGATGATGTTGGAAGTAGCGTAAAAAAAAGGAATTGGCGCAGCGATAATGTCAGACGTAGCGTAAAAAAAAACTTAACTGGCGCAGCGACGATGTTGGACGTAGCGTAAAAAAAATGTAAACTTACGCAGCGATGATGTTGGACGTAGCGTAAAAAAAAGCGTAACTGCCGCAGTGATGACGTAGGACGTAGCATTAGAAAAACGTAACTGGCGCAGCGATGATGTTGGACGTAGCGTAAAAAAAACGTAAATTTACGCAGCGATGATGTTGGACATAGCGTATAAAAAAGCGTAACTGCCGCAGCGATGACGTAGGACGTAGCATTAGAAAAACGTAACTGCCGCAGCGATGATGTTGGACGTAGCGTAAAAAAAACGTAAACTTACGCAGCGATGATGTTGGACATAGCGTAAAAAAAACGTAACTGCCGCAGCGATGACGTAGGACGTAGCATAAAAAAACGTAACTGGCGCAGCGCTGATGTTGGACGTAGCGTAAAAAAAACGTAAACTTACGCAGCGATGATGTTGGACGTAGCGTAAAAAAAACTTAACTGCCGCAGCGATGACATCGGACATAGCGTAAACCTTTTGAACTTCAAGAGGTGTTAAACTTTCTTCGTAAGTTGAATGCGGTCCACCAAAAGCTAGATATTTTACTTTATAACATGTTAAATATGTTTTTTTTTTTTCTTACACAAACCCATCGATTCACTTCAGAAGACCTTTATTAACCCCCTGGAGCCGTATGGATTACTTTTATAATGGATGGATGCACTTTTTTGGGCTTCAAATTTTGGGCTGCCATTCACTGCCATTATAATGCTTGGAAGAGCCAGGACATATTTTTATATAACTCTGATTTTATTTGTCTGAAAGAAGAACGTGATATACACCTAGGATGACTTGAGGGTGAGTAAATCATGGGGTAATTTTCATTTTTGGGTGAGCTATCGCTTTAAAATGCCAGTGGTTTTAAATGTTGTTTTCGTTGCTTTTTTGCATTTGAACATTGCACTTTACTAGTAGATACAACATGAAATAAACATGTATGAACATCAGAGAATATGTAGAAATATACAGTACAATGTATGAAATCTGTATCATCTCATGTAATCGCAGTGTTTCAACTGCGCAGACGTTAATAAACATCAATAAACATCAATAAATAGCTTTTAAACAATGTCATGTCACATTTACCTCAGAAAAGATATTCTATGTCCAAAAATTCTTGTCAGCTAGAAAACTTTTGCTCAGTATATTCACTATATTGCGTAGTTATTGTATTTTTACTTTACCTGTTCTTCAGTATTTAATGTTTGAAATCTTTATTTATGGCAGCCACCACTTAAAAGTTGTATCTCTCTCGCTCTCATTTTTTTCAGCCAGCTGATGATGAGAGACATTGGTCGTGGGGTTAATGTAGGGCATCTTGACCGTGAGTGAGGACATCAGACATGATAGTGCCTTCCCAGACGATGTCGTGGATGTGGCTGTGATACTGGAAAGAGAGGTTGTGGTTTTGGATCTTCAAGACGCTCTAAATGCTTTTGCCACACTGTTTGGACTCATTTATGCTTTGAACAATGACTGTCCCAAAGAGGTTAGTGAGGTTATCCAACTTTTTTTTTAATCAAGGTTGGTGGGGAGAGCTGCACAGCTAAGATTGATAGACTGAAAAAAATGCAATGAGGTAACACTGGTGTATATGTGCTGTTTATGTTCATTGATAAATGTACCGAAGCTTGAGAGCCTACACACTGTTAATTAAAATTAACTTAATTAAGTTAAAATGGTATAAAGCCAATTCAGAGGTGTTTAACAGTTTTTGCCATTTCTTTTTGAAAGTTTCTGAAGAAAGGACATTTCTGTAAATATATGTTGTGGGGTGAGCTTGTTTCATTTAATTTTTCAAAACAAATTGCTTTATTTGAAAACTGAGGCAAGCACAAGACATACATTAGCTATGTTTGCATCCACTTATTTTTATGTGCATTGGGATATTAAATACAGTGGCTGCTTTTACTTCTCCTAGTGATAATTAGTACCAGTTTATCAGGAAGTGATCATTCCCTTTCAGTCGGTCACGTTCGACGTATGTCGGACGTCACCGACGAATTGGGATCACTTCAGGGAGCCCCTATCAGCTTCAAGATCTAGAGAACAGGCCAATGAGAATTGGCGTGCGAGATTTGCATCTCGCGCTCCGCCCCGCAGCGCGGGTATAAGTGGAAGCGAAATGCAGCGCACCTTTGTCATTCACTTCGGAGCCGAACACGGTGTTAATGAAGAAGACTGTTCCTGTTTCAGCAGAGAGAAAGAGAGAGAATGACAGGAGAGGTGTCTTTGAGTGCTGAGAGAGATGGCACCAACGCTGGCTCCACGACTGAGTCCCAAGATGGTCATGGCACAGCGGAACCCTCCATGTCCAAGTGACGCCGAGATGCCGCCAAACCCTCAGCCTGTGGTCGGACCCTTCATTTCTACGGGCTGGAGAGCCTCTAGAACAAGTGTCCAGGCATGCTGTTGTCTCCACGGATGCCTCATCCACCGGCTGGGATGCCACGTACAACGGGCTTGCAGTATCGGGTCTGTGGACTGGGCCCCAACTGCAATGGCATATCAATTGCCTGGAGTTGTTAGCAGTTTGTCTTGCACTCAGCCGCTTCAAAACGCCGCTCAGAGGCAAGCACGTTCTGGTCCGTACGGACAGCACTGCGGCCGTTGCGTACATCAACAAACAGGGTGGTCTACGCTCCCGTCGCATGTCACAACTCGCCTGCCATTTCCTATGGAGTCAGAAGCATCTGAGGTCGCTTCGTGCCATTCAGATTCCGGGCCTGCTCAATCGTGCGGCCGGCGAGCTCTCACGACAGCCAGTGCTCCCGGGAGAGTGGAGACTCCATCCCCAGGTGGTCCAGCTGATCTGGAGTCGCTTTGGGGCCGCACAGGTAGACCTGTTTGTCGCCCCGGACACGACCCACTGACAGTTGTTTTATTCCCCGACCCAGGGGAACCTCGGCTCGGAGGCGCTGGCCCTGGGGCCTACGCAAGTATGACAGCAAAGGCTGTCTCCCTCCACCCTCAAAGGTTATGTGGCCGCTATCACCGCCAATCATGACCTAGTAGGTGAAAAGTCCTTAGGGAAGCACGATCTGATCGTCAGGTTCCTGAGGGGGGTGAGGAGACTGAATCCGCCTCGTCCTCCCTCTATACCCTCTTGGGACCTGTCTCTGGTGCTAACCGCACTGCAGAGACCTCCCTTCGAGCCTTTGCAGTCAGCTGAGTTAAAAATTCTGTCTCTGAAAACAGTACTCCTGACTACATTGGCCTCCATCAAGAGGGTAGGGGACCTGCAGGCATTTTCGGTCAACGAATTGTGCCTGGAATTCGGGCCTGGTAACTCTCACATAATCCTGAGCCCCCGGCCTGGATATGTGCCCAAGGTTCCCACCACTCCCTTCCAGGACCAGGTGGTGAGCCTGAAGCACTGCCCTCGAAGGAGGCAGACCCAGCCCTAGCTTTTCTTTGTCCCGTCCGCACCTTACGGACTTACGTGGACAGAATGCAAAGCTTCAGGACCTCAGAGCAGCTCTTCATCTGTTACGGAGGCCAGCAGAAGGGAAAGGCTGTCTCCAAGCAGAGGATGGCCCACTGGATAGTGGATGCCATCATCTTGGTGTATGAAACCCAAGACGTGCCCTGCCCACTCGGGTTAAGAGCCCACTCCACCTGGGGTGTAGCTTCTTCCTGGGCACTGGCTTGTGGCGCCTTGCTGACAGATATTTGTAGAGCTGCGGGCTGGGCGACACCCAACACGTTCACTAGGTTCTATAGCCTACGTGTAGAGCCGGTATCTTCCTGTGTGCTCACTTCCCATAGTCAGTAACACCGAAGTGCCTGTTCCAAGTGTCGGCTTGCTGCGCCACTCCCTTCCCCATGGAACGGATACGTGCGCTTGTATGCTCCAGTCGAGTATGGCGAACCCTGTTGAGTCCTCCGCAACCCCCAGCAGTCGGACGTGGCGGAGTGTCCGACGCCAGGTCTAACACTCGTATGCATTGGTGGAACTTGTGTTAGGCTGGGTTCCATATGTTGTGACCCCCTCGGCGGTCCCATATGTGTATTCTCCATGGTACGGCTCCCTACGGCGAGCCCGTGTCTTTGTCTCAGTGTGGTGCTGACCCCCGCCTAAAATTGGCCGGGGCCACCCCTGGGACTTCCGTATGTTGCACTGCCCACGGCCAGTCCATACGTGTATTCTCCACATGGTAACCCATGGTGGGTCTTGCGGAACAGCAGCTGTGACTCTCCCTGTGTGAATTTCCCCGCCCCTGGAACAGATGGGGTCTGAGGGGCTCTCGCGGGGCGCTGAAAGTGGTAGTAACTGTGGCGTGTTCCAAAGGGATCCCAATTCGTCGGTGACGTCTGACGTACGTCAAACGTGACCGACTGAAAGGGAACGTCTCGGTTACGTATGGTAACCCTCGTTCCCTGAAGGAGGGAACGGAGACGTACGTCCCCGTCGCCACAGTTGCTGTACCATCACTGCAGGCCGAGTCAATAGTTCGGCTCCTCAGTGAAAAACAAAGGTGCGCTGCATTTCGCTTCCGCTTACACCCGCGCTGCGGGGCGGAGCGCGAGATGCAAATCTCGCACGCCAATTCTCATTGGCCTGTTCTCTAGATCTCGAAGCTGATAGGGGCTCCCTGAAGTGATCCCAATTCGTCGGTGACGTCCAATGTACGTCTCCGTTCCCTCCTTCAGGGAACGAGGGTTACCATACGTAACCGAGACGTTTTCTTCTCTTTAACTGACTGAATGGAAAAACTGCTTTATTCACATTTTTTATGCAATATTTTATATATTTACGCACAAGTTAAACTCGTAACTTTGGATGCATACAGCTAGATGCAGGCATAAGATACCTTTTTTGTGTGGTTGTTTTAGGTGTTTGTTTTTGCAATAAATGTAATTGTGTATTTATATGTGTTGCTGTGATTTTAATTAGCCATAATTTTTATCTAAATCAAATGTAATTTACAAATGAACATAGTAATGCAATTAATACTGATTAAAGCAGCTTTGCAACCAACTGAAGTGAAGTTTTTATGACTAGAAAATTTAGGTTTTCATGACAAAATTTAATTAGTTCAGATAAAAAAAAAAAACATGCAAAAGATAACAATATATTGAGCTGAGTCAACAAATTATTTTTTACAATGTATAATTCCATATTTATTTTAGATATTTATCTAATATGAACTGTACATCCCAGTTTACGACTTCATTTCCGTAAACCCTAAAATCCTTAGATCTTTACAGCACAAATAATACAAGTTTTAACAGAAGAGTTAATGTAAGTGCTTGTATGAAATCATAAACTTCACATCCTCAAAAATGTACCTCAATCATTTCATTGTAAGTGCCAAAACATAACAAGCATTGCCACTTATGTTTAAAGAAAACAAAGGATTTTAACAATGTTTTGTGATGTCACAAACGCTGTTGATTGGATGAAAGAAATTTGTAAAACAATTGTTAGGAATGTAGAGTGTAAATTCCACCTAGTTTGACTGACAACTAAAAACGGCAAAACATGAAGTTCAGTTAATTTGTTAGAAAAATATTTTCAGACAAAGGCAGTAACATTTCACCATATTAAAGTGTGTGTGTGTGTGTTTGCATGAGCAACATGTTGCGGTTCAGTTCTCCAAATTATTTTTGGATTGTCCATCATCTTGTGCTTCCTCTTTTACTGTTCATGTTGGGAAGTGCAACAGGACTGACGAACCACACTAGACATGTAAGAACACACACACACTGCAGAACTGATGCTGGCAATGTCCATAACAGTAATCGTGAAGGTGCTTCTTTCAGTGAAGTGACCATACGATGTTCTGACTGTATTTAATTTAGTGTTGTTTTGTAGAGGCCAGTGAATATCAGGCACACCCTGACTGACACAAACAGGTTAGCAGATCCTGTTGCAGACTGCATGCTGTTCAGTATCTGAGGGTGTGCTGCAACATACACAAACATTAAACATGATCAGAGAGTTAGCAAAGGCTTTTCAGTGAAATAAACGGATTAGCATGTAAAATATAACTGCACTCACAGCAAACAGTCAAAGTCAGTGCAGCATTTGCACTCCTAAATGGAACTTCACATGTGATCTCTGCTTGGTGATCCTCAGGGACAGGCATATAAAGGAGCTGTTCAGCATCAAATATGCATTTATTTTAATGAGGTATCTGAAAGGTAAATGCTGTTTTAAGCTGAGGTTACTTTTGGATCACTACTGAGGCACAGGTCTTGAAGCCTGCAAGTTATAAAAGTCTTCTTTCCAGCTAGGACCTCAGTGTTCAGATTGATGTTCACTTTTGCTGAGAAAATAATAAGTACAGCCGACTGTGTTATTTTTACACCTGAATGCAGAAACCCATATCACGCAACACTGAAGACTCAAAAACGTAATATAATAGCAATAGCAATATCAATAATATCAATAGCAATTCTATGTTCTAAATGCCCTTAAACACAGGGCTCCAGACAAATAAAATGCAAAAAAATGCAAAGTGTCCAAGGCTACTTTAGGGGGTCCATAGACCATGAAATAATATCATGTGTAATACTTATTTGTTTTCATCGTTTTGACCCATGTAACATTGTATTCTAATAAATAAGCAAACAAAATTGTAGATACCAGTGAAACTTGAAACTTAACATTATTGAATAGGCTACAAGTAAAGAAAGTAAGAGGAGTGCCAAGAATTAAGCGCTTGAAGTTTCAGGTCTAACAGTAATTCAAGTACAGAAATTGAATAATCAAACGTAAAACAACACTGCATAATCTTTCCTGTATAAATTAAATATAGATTAATGCATGTTAAAACCAGCTACAAAAGTTATTCAGTCAGTCAAGATCAGTGGGTGATTTTTCTTTTGTTCTTTGATTAAAGCTGCAGTCCGTAGTTTTCCTCTTTGTTGCCATCTCTGTTCGAAATCTGCAATTGCAGTTATTCACGGAATTATCAATTTATCAAATTTCAAGATTCAAGAGTTTTATTTGTCACATACATAGTTATATACAGAATATACAACCGGCAGCGAAATGTAAACAGGTCCGCTCCATGGACAGTGCAAATTCACAGAGATTATATATATATCTCTGTAGAATTATAAATAAATCAAGTAGAAAAAATAAATAAATAAATAAAGAAGTGGAATAAAATAAGTGAGGTAAACTGTGCAGTGAGTAAACTGTAGACTTATAAATATGTGGTTAACAAATGTATAAGAGTATAATGTGCAAACAGGTTTATAACAGGTTGGTACACAGTAACAACGAGAACAGAAAGTGCAGTGCAATGTCAGTATGTCGATGTTTATCCTGAAGTGAAGTCACGTGGTGTTAAGTGACTGAGTTCAGGAGTCTGATGGCCTGGGGGAAGAAGCTCCTCCTGAGTCTCTCAGTTTTGGCCATCAGACTTCGGAAGCGCTTACCAGATGGCAGCAGTGTGAAACGAGGGTTTGCAGGGTGATTAGAGTCCTTCATGATCTTAGTAGCTCTACCTTTGCAGCGTTTGTTGTAGACGTCCTGCAGAGACGGGAGAGCTGACCCTGAGATACGCTCGGATAAGCGCACGACTCTTTGCAGGGCTTTGCAGTCATGACTGGTGCTGTTCCCATACCACGCTGTGATGCACTGGGTTAATACACTTTCTATCGCCCCTAAATAGAAAGTTTTCAGGATAGCTGGTGAAACCCTGAATTTCCTCAGCTGGCGCAGGTGGTACAGTCTTTGCCTGGCTTTTTTCACCTGTGTCTGAATGTGAGCAGTCCAGGTCAGGTCCTCTGAGATGTTTACACCCAGGTACTTGAAGCTGCTCACTCTCTCTACTGGTGACCCGCTGATCATGAGAGGGAGTATGTCCGTTGCTGTCTCTTCCTGAAGTCCACAATCATTTCTTTGGTCTTGCCAACATTCAGAGAGAGACAGTTGTCCTGGCACCATGATGTTAGATGCTCCACCTTGTCCAAGTATGCCGTCTCATTGTTGTTGGAAATGAGGCCCAGGACAACAGTATCATCAGCAAATTTGATGATAGAGGTGGAGCTGTGTGTGGACAAACAGTCATGTGTGTAGAGAGAGTAGAGCAGGGGACTCAGGACACAGCCCTGTGGAGCTCCCACACTCAGGGTGATGGAGGTGGAGGTGAACTGGCCTATTCTCACCACCTGAGGCCTTCCAGTGAGGAAGTCCTCAATCCAGTGGCAGAGAGAAGGGCCGAATTCTTCACTTTTTTAATCAACTACAGCGGCACAGCGCGGAGGAATCCAATGTTTTGAGGAGAATGTGCGGCTGTCGGTCACCGCGCCGGTGTGGATACTGTCATTCGGAATCACAGAATCTACTGTTTGAAAGTATGACCAACATAAGAATGTCATCTGAACAAGTAGCTAACATCCACTTTTGTTTGTACCAACTAAAGGGAAAAAAGCATTGCAATAAATCATAATGATTAAATCGAACAATCGCTTATCATATCACGTCAAATTATAGTTTGTTTTCAAATTGTTAATGTTAGCAACACCAGCATTGCGTGACTACATTAATGTGTATTAGGGCTACCTGTGAAGTTCAGTTTCCATTTATGTGCAGTCTAATTTCTAATTGTCTACCAACAAATTAATGTGGAGTAGAGGTGAATTGCTCCCTCTCATAGCTAGCACAAAATACCATCATGCACATAGCAAAACGAGAAAGGCACAACAAAGAAAACTCTGTAACTGAATTAAGCGAACAAGTGTGCTACTGTTACAATTGAACTATTGAAATGTCTTAAGCGTTACCTGTCCAGCAAAAAAAGAAAAAGAAAAAAAGCCGCCTCTGCGTCCGTTTTGAACCCCTTCAAAACACGGAGTTCACGCCACCTTTCAAAAGCCCGTTTTATCCTTGTTTTTGCATTGGCCCGGTTGAAGTCTTTCTGTACCCACTCCGAATGTCCATTGTCCATAGAGCTTTATTCAGTCCATTCAAATTCTGATTTTGGCTGCCTCTGAAATGGGTCAAGTAGCCTAAATAGGCCTACGCTAGAAATCCATGCTCAGGATGTGCATTTATTACATGGACGGATAAAGCATGGACGCCTGCAGGATTTCATCTGACGGCAAAAATTTTCAGACATTCACAGAGGAAAACATCTGAAAAACAGCGCTGTTGTTATCTCAATACTGTCTTTTTATTTCACTGACTGAGGAATCTCTTCAGATGATTCAGTGAGAGAGCAGTCCAAACGAATTCAAGTGGATTCAGGCCGTTTTGCAAGCGCGTTTGACCCATTCATAATTTGGAACATAACATAAACGTCAAAGTGTGCGCACTGCGCAGTTCAGTTACACAATTTAACTTCTTGAACTAATGCTGTTAAAATGAATATACACATTTTTAAATATCCTTATTCTTAAATATTCATATAAACAACGAATTGTTCGTCACTATAGCAACAGTAGACCCCCATTAATATACCCCCGGGCCTCGCACATCACGTTCGCACAGGGCCTCATATGTCTGATGTAATCTGTTTGAATGAATTCGATTACTGGATCACTGAAAACTTTCCCAAATAGAGAACCAGAATCGGGTTAAAGAGTTAGAATGGTTACAGGTGCTTGTAGATGCTCGGTGTGATTGTGGTAAACTCCCGACTTCTAAGATCATCTAACTGCATGACGAAAACTACGTTAATGACGCAGCTTCACATACTGCTGTCATTTATTTGCGGTAAATTATTTTAACGCGTTAAGGACTTTAAATTAATCGCAGGCGTTAACTTTAACTCTCTCATTATAAATGTGTTTTCTCATTTGTTCCCCATCCATTCATGAACCTGTATTCTTTGGCTGTGTCTGAAACCTGGAAAATGCTGCCTTCGGAGGACACATTTCAAGGTAGGAAGGCATCAAGGCATGTCCGAATCTAATGTTAGCGTCACTTCCTGTCTCCTGAGATACCTTCATCTGATCGAATTTTGAAGGCAGCATACATGTATCCTTCGCTGCCTTTGATATCCCACAATCCTGTGTGTTCCATTCTGTAACAGTTGAGCTGGGGAAAAAAGATGGCGTCCGAAAGTTGTTTGCTGGTCAGTTTGTCATTTCTAGCGAGAAATGAATACTGTTGTAATTAAATATTTGTTAAGTTCTCATCAAAGCTCGTGCTATTTTGCTGTAGATCATTAAACTGTTACGCTGCCTCAGAAGTCTGTCCGAAATTAGTTTCGTGAGGTGCCTTCATGCACAAACACTGCCTTACAAGTCATTGTCTGATAAGGCAGCGAGGCAACAAGTCAGCTGCCTAGGTTTTCGGACGCAGCCTTTGAGTCTTTTGTGTCCACTGAGGTCTCACAGAATAATGCAGCATTCATTTTGGTGGGATGAGGAGGAACTCAGGGCTGCCTCTGAACCAGATCTTTCCGGCAAAGAACACTCTCAATGGAGTAGTAAATGCACAGGAGATCCGAGCACATCCTGCAGCAGCAGTGATGAAGTTCTTTTCCAGATGCAGTTCATCTACAGTTCAAGTCATGATGAAATTGAAATGATTACTTTGTGAATCGTGGTTTCTCATCGAACAATTGCTTGATCTCACTGTCTGGAGCAAGAAGCCCATTATTTGATTCAGTCACATTTGATTTGATGTGTAGAACAAAGAGCAAAACTAGCCATGTCTAGCCATGTTTTTTTTTTTTTTTTAAAGAACAGTATTTTGGGATTTTTCCTAGTGTTATAGGAATTCGGAGGCTAAAAAAAAACCCTTGTGATAAACTTGATCTCCCTAGATCATCTCCTACATTTAAATTATCTCTTAAAACATTTCTTTTTTCTCAGGCTTTCGCATAAGTTACGTAAATTACACCTGGTGATGCCTTGTATTGTACATTTATAAATGAACCATTAATGGATGGAATGAGTACACATAGATCTTTGTTTACATTTGTTTTTAAACTAATCCTGCATGTTTTGAAGATTTAAATAACAGGGTGGAAATTTAAAAATATTTTGTGTGTGCCAAAAACAAAAAAGGTAATTGTAACAGATGTCCACTGAAGGCAAGCTTAGATGAACCCATGTGCAGCTTTATTTACAAAACCAAAATAAACAAGAACTAGACATGACTTGAAACAGACTTGACAGAGAACCCTCTAACAATGGTTACAGGTAATAATACTCAACAAGGACACATGGCAAACATGAGGGCTTAAATACAGGGGACTAAGGACTAATGACTAGACAAGGGACACCTGTGAACAATGATTAAACAATGAGCCAATGACAACATGACACAAGAACACATGAGGGCATGGGAAAATCACATAACCAGGAAACAAGACAGTGAACATGGCAAACTATGAAACTTGACAGTGAACATGACAAAATAAGAACAAGAAACATGAACAAAACCCAAACACACCGTGACAGTAATTTATGTAAACTGCTTGTACATTCTGTGCAGTTCCCAGCTTCCTGCCGCTGCATCTGATAAACATCATGCAGACATCTTGCATAAAAACACCCCAATGATAGAACTGCATAAAACATAACCTAACGTTCAACATAGCTTTAATAATAAAATAAACAACAAAACGAAAGTAAAGTGGCAGTCCCTCATGGATGACTGCTGCATATAAACAATAAAACAACATAAAATCCAGACCTGGTCCTGTCTCGTCATTACTCCACCTTTAATCCTTCCGGCGCACTCATTAGCAATTGTGCCACCGGCCTCACTCCTTTCCAAAGATAGGCTATAGCCTATATAACTGCACAACCGCAGAATCACATGGCACAGCAGTCTGAGGACAGCAGCGCCAGGCCCATAGCAAGCAGTTTTAGCTTTAAATACCCCTGGCTCTATAGTCAAAATTCCAGTTCCAGATATGTATTCTGCAGATTTGACTAGTCGCAATTGGAATTAAGATATCTACAACATGATTTTGGCTATTCATGATATGCATTGAAAATATCTACAATGTTATTTTGACTAGTCATAATATACATTAGTGACATCTACAATGTTGACTATTCCTATTCTTCCATTGACTTCTTTTGGAAAATATTTTTTGATATACAAATGAGTTGGACCCACTTTATATTAGGTGGCCATAACTACTTTGTACTAACATTTAAATTAACAATTTGATACAATGCACTTATTGTGTACATACATGTTTTTACATTGTAAAAATCTGCATGTAATTACATCCATAATTAATTTCTGTAGTTACATTTATAATTACACTGTTGACACTTCCCTTACACTTAACCCTACCCTTAAACTTACCCATACCACCACATCGGTCCCTAACTTTACCCTTAAACTTACCCATCCCACCACATCGGTCCCTAACTTTACCCTTAAATTTACCAATCCCGCCACAGCCGTCCCTAACTTTACCCTTAAACTTACCCATCCCGCCACACCCGTCCCTAACTTTACCCTTAAACTTACCCATCCCACCACACCTGTCCCTAACTTATACCCTTAAACTTACCCATCCGTCCCTAACTTTAAAAAATTAAAAAAAAAAAAAAAAAAAAAAAAAAATATATATATATATATATATATATATATATATATATATATATATATATATATATATATATATATATATATATATATATATATATATATATATATATATATATATATATATATATATATATATATATATATATATATATATATATATATATATATATATATATATATATATATATATATATATATATATATATATATATATATCTATGAAAGTAATGTATATTGGAGTTTAAGTTCAATTAGTAAGATATTTCTAATTACCTTTAATTACCTTTGAATATGTGTGATTATAGATATCTAAGACATCATTACAGATATATTAAATAGTATTTAGACTAGTCAAAATGCGTTTAGAGCCATCTCAAATTGAATTTCTTACTAGTGCAATTATAACTGCAGATATCTCTAATTATCATTCCAACTAGTCAAAATGTAATTGTACATACAATTACAAACTACAATTGTAACTATCTAAAATATATTTATGGATAGTCAATCCATAGTTTTATATGCCATCTGCCATACCAGGCAAGCAGCCTCAGACTGGAAGTTAGGGTGGTGCTGAAGATCTCGTAACCTGCCCTAACCAGTAACCCTACCCTTCACTTTATCTATAAGCTCTAATGCCCAACCTCACCCAACACTTCAAACCAACACCAGTCTAAGACTGCAGGCCTGATGCTGTTGTCCTCAGATTGCTGTGATGCATGGCTCTGCAGTTGGTTATTACTGCCGTTCCCATGGCTCTCTGCCCCATCCTCCTTGCCACAGTACTACATTAGCAGCAAACAGCTTGGAAAGACTTCAAAGCGCATTAAAATATTTAGTGATGTTTCACAAAATAGGAACATCGTTTGGAATGCTTAAAATGTCAACTACACAACTTCAGTAAAATATGGTGCAGTACAATGCTTGTGCTGTACAATGATTTGTTTTCTTCAACATTTTATCATCAGTCAGGATCACATGAAGATTAGGAAGTGTAGTAGTGTCTCACAGTGTGTCATGAGATTTTCTTCAGCACATGAATACAACTCAAGAATAGAGTGATGGAAGGAAAACACAGGTTCAGTGTCAGTGCCGGGCTCAGCCCGAACGAGCGACGCGGGGCCACCCTCCCGTGGGCTCACCACCTGCGGGAGGGATCATATGGGGCCGGTGCATAGTGGATCGGGCAACAGTCGAAGGCTAGGCCCCGACGACCCGATCTCTGGACACGGAAACTGGCTTTAGGGACATGGAATGTCACCTCGCTGGCGGGGAAGGAGCCTGAGCTTGTGCGGGAGGTTGAGAGGTACCGGCTAGAGATAGTCGGGTTCACTTCCACGCACAGCTTGGGCTCTGGAACCACACTTCTTGAGAGAGGCTGGACTCTCTACCACTCTGGAGTTGCCCATGGTGAGAGGCGGCGGGCTGGAGTGGGTTTGCTTATAGCCCCCCAGCTCAGCTGCCATGTGTTGGAGTTCAACCCGGTGAATGAGAGGGTCGCTTCCCGCTTCGGGTAGGGGATAGGTCTCTCACTGTCGTATGTGCCTCACGGGCCAAACGGCAGTGCGGAGTACCCGGCCCTAATGGGGTCTCTGGGAGGGGTGCTGGAAAGTGCTCCAACTGGAGACTCCATCATTCTACTGGGGACTTCAACGCACACGTGGGCAGTGACAGTGATACCTGGAGGGGCGTGATTGGGAGGAACGGCCCCCCTGATCTGAACCCGAGTGGTGTTCTGTTATTGGATTTCTGTGCTAGCCACGGCTTATCCATAACGAACACCATGTTCAAGCATAAGGGTGTCCATCAGTGCACGTGGCACCAGGACACCCTAGACCGGAGGTCGATGATCGACTTTGTGGTCGTCTCATCTGACCTCCGGCCGTAGGTCTTGGACACTCGGGTGAAGAGAGGTGCGGAGCTGTCAACTGATCACCACCTGGTGGTGAGTTGGATCCGATGGTGGGGGGGGAAGCTAGACAGACTCGGGAGACCCAAACATACTGTGAGGGTCTGTTGGGAACGTTTGGCCGAGCCCCTTGTCAGAGAGATCTTCAACTCCCACCTCCGACGGAGCTTCGACCGGATCCCGAGGGAGTCTGGAGATATTGAGTCCGAGTGGACCATGTTCTCCACCTCCCTTGTCGACGCGGCTGCTCGGAGCTGTGGCCGTAAGGTCTCTGGTGCCTGTCGAGGCGGAAATCCCCGAACCCAGTGGTGGACACCGGAAGTAAGGGATGCCGTCAAGCTGAAGAAGGAGTCCTATCGGGCCTGGTTGGCTTGTGGGACTCCTGAGGCAGCTGACGGGTACAGGCAGACCAAGCGGACTGCAGCCCGGATAGTTGTGGAGGCAGAAAATCGGGCCTGGGAGGAGTTCGGTGAGGCCATGGAGAAAGACTATCGGTTGGCCTCGAAGAGATTCTGGCAAACCGTTCACCGCCTCAGGAGGGGGAAGCAGTGCCCTACCAACACTGTTTACAGTGGAGATGGGCAGCTGTTGACCTCAACTGGGGATATCGTCGGACGGTGGAAGGAATACTTTGAGGATCTCCTCAATCCCACCAACACGTCTTCCATTGAGGAAGCAGTGGCTGAGGGCTCAGAGGTGGATTCAACCATCACCCAGGCTGAAGTCGTCGAGGTAGTTAAAAAGCTCCTCGGTGGCAAGGCACTGGGGGTCGATGAGATCCGCCCTGAGTACCTCAAGTCTCTGGATGTTGTGGGGCTGTCTTGGCTGACACGCCTCTGCAACATCGCGTGGCGGTTGGGGACAGTGCCTCTGGACTGGCAGACCGGGGTGGTGGTCCCTCTTTTCAAGAAGGGGGACCGGAGAGTGTGTTCCAACTACAGGGGGACCACACTTCTCAGCCTCCCCGGGAAAGTCTATGCCAGGGTACTGGAGAGGAGAAGTCGGCCGATAGTGGAACCTCGGATTCAGGAGGAACAGTGTGGTTTTCATCCCGGTCGTGGAACACTGGACCAGCTCTATACCCTTTCCAGGGTGCTGGAGGGTTCATGGGAGTTTGCCCAACCAATCCACATGTGTTTTGTGGATTTGGAGAAGGCATTCGACTGTGTCCCTTGTGGTGTCCTGTGGAGGGTGCTCTGGGAGTATGGGGTCCGGGGCCCCTTGCTTAGGGCTGTTTGGTCCCTGTACGACCAGAGCAGGAGCTTGGTCCGCATTGCCGGCAGCAAGTCGGACTTGTTCCCGGTGCATGTTGGACTCGGCAGGGCTGCCCTTTGTCACCGGTTCTGTTCATAATTTTATGGACAGAATTTCTAGGCGCAGCCAAGGGCGGAGGGTGTCCGGTTTGGGAACCACATGATTTCGTCGCTGCTTTTTGCGGATGACGTTGTCATGTTGGCCTCCTCAGACCAGGACCTTCAGCGTGCACTGGGGCGGTTTGCAGCCGAGTGTGAAGCGCCGGGATGAGAATCAGCACCTCCAAATCCGAGGCCATGGTTCTCAGTCGGAAAAGGGTGGCTTGCCCACTTCAGGTTGGTGGAGAGATTTTGCCTCAGGTGGAGGAGTTCAGGTATCTTGGGGTCTTGTTCACGAGTGAGGGAAGGATGGAACGGGAGATTGACAGACGGATCGGTGCAGCTTCTGCAGTAATGTGGTCGATGTACCGGTCTGTCGTGGTGAAGAAGGAGCTGAGCTGTAAGGCGAAGCTCTCGATTTACCGGTCAATCTACGTTCCTACTCTCACCTATGGTCATGAGCTGTGGGTCATGACCGAAAGGACAAGATCCCGGATACAGGTGGCCGAAATGAGCTTTCTCCGCAGGGTTGCTGGGCGCTCCCTTAGAGATAGGGTGAGAAGCTCAGTTACTCGGGAGGAGCTCAGAGTAGAGCCGTTGCTCCTCCACATCGAGAGGAGCCAGTTGAGGTGGCTCGGGCATCTATTTCGGATGCCTCCTGGACGCCTTCCCGGGGAGGTGTTTCGGGCATGTCCCACCGGGAGGAGGCCCCGGGGAAGACCTAGGACACGCTGGAGGGATTATGTCTCCTGGCTGGCCTGGGAACGCCTCGGGGTTCCCCCGGAAGAGCTGGAGGAAGTGGCTAGGGAGAGGGAAGTCTGGGCGTCTCTGCTTAGACTCTTGCCCCCGCGACCCGGCCCCAGATAAGCGGAAGATAATGGATGAATGGATGGATGGATGGATAATTCTCTATCTATCAAGCTGATTTCTTAAAAGGGGTCATGAACCGAGAAATCAAATTTTCCTTGAGCTTTTGACATAAGAGGTCATCTTATTATAAGAATATCCTGTAAGTTTCAGAACTGAAAACTTCCTTGTTAGTCCAATAAATGCTTTTATTGACACCAGGCGCAGCAAACGACAGGTTTTTCAAAGTGGGGCTCTATGACGTCAAAGGGAGTCAAGCACCGCCTACTTCATCACTGCCTGTTTAGCCCCGCCCACCGATTTGCGCATGGCATGCAATAGAATAGGTAGCCTAAGTAACATAGGCCTACGTGGTGTTAAACCAGATCGAGCTACCAAGCAATAAACATGCTGTTGAGGATACTGCGTGGACTCGACAGTAATGCAACATGTAAGTAACCGTTAATTGTAATGCCTGATCTGAAATGTAATGATTCATGTACAGTCAGATGTTCTGTGTGCGTGTCAGTAAATCAAACCAGTGACTAAACGTCAACTTGCGTTGTTTCTCTTAGTAGGAAGAAATTGATTAAATTAAATGATTAAATTCTATAAAGAAGGCGATCAAAGAAAGTTCCCTTTGCAATCATTGGAGCAGCGTGCGCTGAAACAGCGAGAGTTTATCAGTGACGCGTTTATCTAGGGTTACCACCTTCAGTGTGGGGGACCCATTCACAACACCCAGCTTTAAGTCCTACAGTTTGAGCAACTGAAATGCTTCTCATAAAGTGTGCAGTTCGCCTGAAGTTCATCGTGAGTTACAGGGCAGACCCATTGATACCTTTTTTTCTATTCAGCACTATATCTGGAGATCCTCTTGCGTTCAACAGGTGGATGCTACAGCACATGTTCTCGAGACTCCGTCGCTACGGCAGCAAAGCCGCTAAAAAGCAATCACGCGCAAATGAGCTTCTGTACTAATTGTGAAATTGATCTCTTTATAGTTGCTATTCGTATTCTCCACACTGCAATATCCTTATGTGTTTATTGAACTAGGTGTGTGGACCTAAAATACGGGACAAATCGCGACTCCATTTCAAAGCATAAACATGCCTACTAGAGAGGGCTGTAGGTTGAGTGATAGTGTCTATCACCATCGGTGTAAGGCCACTTAAATCCTCCATGTCCCATCTAGAGACCACACGTGAAGGTCTGCACTTGTGTGCCATATGGTGCTCTGCCTCTTAGAAAGCAGGTCTTTCCTCAGAGGAATCCACCAAAGAGGAGCATCAGGTCTGAGAACCAGGTCTGGGCGGGCCAGTAAGGCTCAACCATCAAGACCTGCTCCTCGTCCTTCCTGACTTTGCACAGGATCTGTGTGAGCAGGCTCACTGGGGGAACGCATATTTGCGTATGGTAGAAACGGAGAAGACTCAAATATTTAAACGCAGCATCAGTATTTTCTGTAATCCCCTGGCTAGCGTTACATTATATGATCACGCTTTTATTCATGCAAATGCTTTTAAACCATTGAAGAGCGACAAGGCAAAGAGAACGTGCTGTATGTGAGACTCACACGACGCGCCAGATTCGAGTTGACTTCTTAAATGAACTTAAAGAGGTGTGAGAAATGAGACGGCTGTGAGATCCGCTTCATGTGCGACAGCGGAAGGTCTTAAAGTGACAGTAACCACTTATAATGATAATGTAAAGAACAAAAGTAATTGCTCACTAAATACGCTCTGCTCTTGACTAAATAACTTTAGTACCTTTAATAAGGATTAATCTATATATCATTTATAACTTATGCAAACTGATAACAGTTTCTGTATATTTCCTAGTTAAGTTGTTATACAGGTAGGAAGAGCACAGGTACATATGAAATGTATTATTATTATTATTATTATTATGAGTTTATGTGAGTATTTTTTTAAATTAATTTAAATTAAAAGTTATTTTTTTTAAGCTTATGTTAATGTGTTATTTCATTGAAGTGTCAATTAAATATTTCATAGAGACATCAGTAGCTGTATTACTATCAGTGATACTGGCCTTCATTCATAAAAAGATGCCATTAAACATATTTATGTTGTTTCTACATTAATTTGGACATACATACATACATACATACATAACATGCCACACTACACGCACACTTAGACAAATCTGCAGGAAAGCAGAGCGTAAATGGCGGAAGGGCAGACTTCAAGTGTCTTATGATATTTTAAGGGCTCTTTGCGTACGTATCAAAGTGCTGTTAAAGCAGCGAATGCACAGTATTTCTCTGATATTATTGAGAGAAACTGTCACAAACATAGAGTACTATTTAGTACTATAAACTCTGCTATAAATCCACCAAATGTAATTGGGCCTGATATTTCAATGGATACTTTGGAAAGAAATGGTCAAATATTGAAAAAAAAAAAAAAAGGTCTCAAATTTCTCCGGCTGTTTGTGATATAACAGTCCCACCATGTTGTCCTGTGGTGTTTGACCACTTTGAGGTTCTTCATCTTTCTTCATCTTGGCAAAAATTGTAAACCAGTTGAGGCCATCAGACTCCCCACTTGATATTGTTTCGTCAAAGTTAATCAAACAGGCTTAGGGTCTTGAATATAATAAATAGTTGCATTGTATCAGGGTCTGTGCCAGACAATTTTAAATACGCTGTGGTGCAGCCTTTAATTAAAAACTCTAATCTGAACCCACATGTGGGATTCCTCAAGGATCTATTTTGGGACCCATCCTATTTTCTTTATACATGCTTCCAATTGGTGATATTTAAAAACAAAAAACAAAGTATCATTCCATTGTTATGCAGATGACACACAAATATATATGCCAGTGAATTAAGGAAGATAATGCATTAGGGCCTCTTCTGGCATGTCTGAATGAAAACATGGCTGGCAGTCAATTTCCTGCATTTAAATGAATGCAAAACTGAGATAATTGTGTTTGCCCCCCAATGTATCTGGATCCTCTTGTATTGACGCAATGTCACACCCATGTTTTTTTTTTTTTTTTTTTTTTTAATGCTAAAGCACTCAGGGGAACGGCCATTGCGCAGTGCCCTTTAGCACGCGACCACCGCTGACCGTGTCACATCAACACACCAGAACTTCTTCGCTCTTGTTCTCCACAAGAACGATGAGTGTCAGATTACTCGATGGATTATTCGATCAAAGGTTCGAATCCGCCTTTTGCCGAACTCACTCTACTCCCTTTTCCCATCACATATCAGATTGGAAAGGCATTTTTTTTTAAAAATAAAAATTAAGAAAATATTAGAAAAGTGGAAATAAAGCGTCTAACACGTTTAATAATAAGTGTTTATCGGTTAGGGGTAGGTAAACAGACGTGCTGAATTAGAGACGATAAAATGAGTGGGTCCAATATCACTGGTCGTAAAAAGTGTTTACTTTTTTCATATATTGATAGTCATTGATAAATCACTGTATGGAAAGACAAAAAAAAAAAAAACCAAACAGTTATTTAAAATATCTTCTTTTGAGTTCCACAGAATGTAATTATGTTTGGAATGACATGAAGGTGAGTAAATTAAGACTTTAATTTATGGATGATCTATCTCTTTAATGTCTCATATGTGTAATTCATAGTTTCACTCACTAGAAAACAGCACATGTATACACTCACAACTATTGAATGTTCCCTTTTCTCAGACTATCAGAAAAAACTGGGGTGGCTGAGGGGGGTCACATCAGATGAGCATTTGATTGGCTGCTGCCCTTTACATTCTTGGACCAACATTGGCTACTGAAATGAAGGGGAAAACCCCTTCACTAGCACACATAACCCTCCCTCCCAGTCATGAGGTGCTGCCATGGGCTAATTCTGTACTCGGCACTCGTATTACCCTGGGAGAGAACGAGAGCGAGAGCGAGAGAGTGACTGTTTGAGTGAGATTAGGAGGGAGGGGCAAGCAAGTTGTGCCCAGGGTGAGCAAGAGGGGGAGGGGGTTGAGAATGCAGGAGAAGCAACAGCTTGAGATTTCTAGGGAAACAGACGGAAGGAAAATTTGAGCAGCTTCTATAAGACAAGGAAGTACAGAGAGGAAATAGGATAAGGTGGAGAAGTATGGGGAAAAAAGAAAGATGCCTCAACACAAAACATAGCGGGCAAGAGAAAAGCTGAGGAATTTGTTCTTGTGTGAGCCAAGAAGACATGAGAAGAAAGTGGGCTGATGGATTAAGGGGAGAGCAAAGCAGCAGAGAAGTGATAAAAAGCCAGACCTGTCAGTGGAGAAAAGAGAAAAAGAGAAAGGGGCAGTTAAATTAAGAAGAGGGAGGGAGGGTAAAGAGATTAACAGTCTAAGAGCAAGAGAGAGAGAGAGTAAAGAAAAGGGTGCAGTTGTCAAGAAACAGGCACAGGAATAAAATAAGGAGAGGACAGCAGAGCAAGAAAGGAAGTCGTTGGCAGCGGCCGCATCTGCATTTGAATGAGAGTTTACGAGAGCACATGCATGTCAGCGGATATGTGTTCGTCCGAGCCCGAGCTTGTGTGTGAGAGTGGATGCACGTTATGAAGACTCTTATGCTCTGGCTCCTTCCTGTCATCCTTCTTTGCTCCTTCTGCAGTGTGGCCTTCTGGATATTCCTTGCTAACAAGTAAGTATATCACTTTCAGCTTGTGTGTGTATCCTTCTATTTGGAGAGTGAACTTTAGAAGACCTGAGTGTTAAAACGTATCATTACGGTTTGCTGGCAACCAAGACTGAAATTAAGTCTTTGTTTCTGTCTAGTTAGTCAGCAATACATTTCTGTAAGTAAAAACCTCTCTAATCTTTGCACTGTCAGACAACTGTTTCCCCGCAGACATCTGATTAGTAAAAGAGTACATTACTTCATTACACAGGAAGTTTCATAGAAGCAAAACAAGATGATTCTTACACTTTGGAAAATTGTTCAATATTTCAAAATCCTGAAATGTCTAAAAGATGGACTTTAGATGTTCCTTGTTTACTTTGTTTCAGTAAAGTTTCGTATCACATTAGTAAATAATTGAAAGTTGTATTTGTCTAAATGCTTATCTCTTACATTCAAATAATTATGACGTTAAAGCAAAAAGATATATAGCTATACAAAAAAAAAAAAAGCTTTATTTGATCTTTCAGACAGAGACATCTATCTTTCTCAGTCATGTAAGATTCATTCATATATTGCATAATGTATCAATAATATTATAGCATATATATTATAGCCATGTGATGAATGCCTTTCGTATCAACTGACCTTTAAGAAACTAAATGAGTCTAAATCAGACAACCAAAAATTATGATTGATATAGGCTACAATATAGATTTGTGACAGAACATAAACTGATTACATAAATAGTCTATTATAAATAAGGGATTACAATCTTCAAATTAAGCACATTGATTAAAAACTGAAATTAATTTCTCTATAAAATCGTGATTCTGATTGGTTAATCTGCATTTAGTCAGATATTTTCATTGCCGTCCATGGCAACTATTTGCCAGCATATTTTCATTTATTGATTGCTTTGAAAAAATATCAGAAAACTGTGTAATCAGCAGGTTACTGTCACCCTAACAGGATGCAACAATATTACATTAATATGTATTTCTTATTAAATAAATACAGATATTTTTCTTATAAAAACCCATCGCTTCGCTTCAGAAGGCATTTATTAACCCATACAGTCATATGGATTACTTTAATGATGGATGGATGCACATTTCGAAGCTTCAAAAACAAGGGCACTATTCAATGCCATTACAAAGGTGGGAAGAGGCAGAATATTTTTAATAGAACTCCAATTGTGCGGTTCAGCTGAAAGATATACGTCATATAAACCTAAGATGGCTTGAGAGTGAGCAAAGTAAGGGATCATTTTCATGTTTGGGTGAACTATTCCTTTAACACACACATTTATGGATAATAATGCAGAAATTCAAAGTCGTCAGGATATTTTTTTAATTCAGAGTATTTGTTTCCTCAGTCTTCCATGCTTCTCATTTGTTGTGGCTATACACAGGTGTAATCTTAAACAGCCTCTTATCACAGTCATATTAGATTAGAAAATTACACAATGCACTATCATTATTATTTTTTCATTATGCTTGTATTCGTTTTGGTTACCTTATCGCCCTCAGTCAGCTGTGACACAATGAGCACTAAACCTGCAATATGCAAGGGTTACGTTAAATTATAGCATTCTGAATCTTGAATCGTTGATGGAAATTAAGATACTGTGAATTCAGAGAAATGTCAACAAAATATGTTAATGTATGTCAACAGTACCAATATCATGCAATATTAATTATGGTGATAATTACTTGAATCAGTATTCTTCAAGATGAGTCAGTAATTATCACCATAATTAATATTATAATTACACGTCTAATATTATAATAGTACACAGTGGCCTGGTTTACAGACAGGACTTAAGACTAAGCCAGGCTTAGGCCTTAGTTGAATTAGGACAGTTAAGTAGCTTGTATAAATGTTGTGCATCTTGAGACAAAACAATGGCGCTGACATATTTTAAGATATGCCAGCACAAGTTTCTTTCAGTTAAAACAGCTCAAACATGCATTTTAGTCTGAGCCTAGTTTAAGCCTTGTCTGTGAAATGGGTGGGATACTGCATTATATGTATAGCACAAATATATTTAGTAGACACTGTGAAAATGAGCTAAAGCAACATGCTTAATATGATAACACCAAAATGATTTGCTTTTATTCAAATAAAAGTAAATGACATCACTAAATTAAACTAAATACATCAGACTACACCAATATAAAGGTCAATTCACAACGCACAGACAAACACCAACAAACACGTTTTTGTTGGATCAGTGTGTTACCCCAGTCTGCGTCTGTTGCCGCTGGTCAGGGTTTGTTTTCACCCGACTGAACATGTTCAATCAGTGTTTGTCGGTGTCTGTTGGGGCAGTGTGAACATGGCAGTTATTTTTCATAAAATTATAAATCCAACGGCCAGCTTGTTCATTGGGGTTTGTTGGGGTTTAAAATGTGGTTATGTGTGTGTTTTTTGTAAATTGTGTTCATAGACAGTTGTTTATACATTACTGAAATCAAGAGGAAATATACAAACATTTAGCAATTTCATTAATTAAGTAATGTTGGGTGTTTGCTGTCATGGCTGTGACCTTTCCCTTATTATGTGCCGTTTCACTGGCAGCAGCAGCCTTTAATCACAACAAGGAATGTGGGAGATTAAACTCCCTGAGAACCTCACGGCAACACAATCACGGAGTGCTCCACCATAGGTAATGTGAATTAGGCTTCTGTGATTTAGATGCCAAATTACAGGAAACAAAATTAAGGCTTTAATATTTACCTGAAGATAAGTATAATATTACAGTGAATCACATCTGTAACTTTCCTCGTAAAGCGTAAACCTACAAATAGACTCTACCTAGAGTTTTGAAGGTCAAAGGTCACTTGTGTGGCCTTAAGCTCACAGTAGTTTTTCAATAGTATGAAGATCATTTTAAGCAAGATTATATTTTCAGCAAGGCTGTTTGTATAATCCCTTGTCTAGGGGAAATCAGCTCTGCTTGAACTTTAGATATGGGCCTTTGGTTTTGATCAATGTTAACTGTTCAGAGGAACTGTATAACAATTTTTTTGTTGACACCAGTCTTGAAAAATGTAGTACTTTAAACAAATTAACGATACAATACCTTCACACCAAAGGAGTATATAACTCTCCACTCTAACCAGTGTAGTTTATTTACTGAAAATTGAACTCAAGACGTCTGGCTTTATTTTGCAAACAGTGCAGAAGGGAGGCAGAAAGTGTGGCTGTGGATACAATGGAGTAACAGACAAGAAGGGAGGGACAGAATGTAAAAATAAAGATAGGGAGACATCGGAAATATATGGTAACTATATAGTGAGAGACAGACAGGGAGGGAAAGAAACCTTATTGTTTGTAATAATCATCAACAGATGTCTTGTTTTCTTTTTAGATTAATTGCGATTTTACAGTATACTGATACTTATATTAATCATTAGTCATAAGTTTTGTACAAGATTTACTTTGTTTTACTCAGAAATTGCTAATTTTTTTTCAGTGATGTTGACACCTGTGGTACAACCACTGATCTATATAAATGTTCTCTATACAGATCAGAGGGTACAACATGTCTTGTTTGACTGAGGTGTATTAGTTACAAATTTGACCGTGTATAACCATGACAAGGCTAAATATGAAGATGCAGCAAAAGACGACAAAATGCTGCCAGCGAACCATAAGGGTACATCTTGAACTGCTAACAGTGGCTGTTGCTTTATAACAGAATTTTTCTAACCCAAGTTGCACAGGGCTTCATACAGCGATGAACATTATTGTCAGAGGAAGGGTCGATTGTTAGCTGACAAACTGCTCTTTGCTGAGGAGTTGCTTCAACTTGCTTTGGCGAAATGAAAACAGCTGTAAATAAACAAGAACTTAGATCGAAGGGGTAGACATGAATCCAGTAGCCTACTTCACGTATCTTTGCTCCGCCAACAAAAACACTAAACAAAGCCACAGCGAAATCAACTGCGTCTCTGAACATCATAACACACAGTCGCAATGTGTCCTTACCGAATGATTCGATGACTCACTCCTAGTTCATTGTTATGTTCTTAATTAAATCAGTGTTTTTGAACTAATCAGGTCAGTGATGAATGAATGAATGAATGAATGACAAGCCCAAAAAGACGGTCACTGTGATAGTTGCCAACAACTAAATTATGTAACATACAGAAAAAGTGACTGAAAATCCCCACCAGTTGGGGGTCAGTTGGACAGGGGTGAGTTTCCCAAAAGCATTGTTAGCCAACTATGTTCGCAAGTTCCATTGAATGGTGTTGGAAACAACGGAACTTGCGACCAGCTTTGGGAAACGCACCCCTCACAAGTCAAATATCAGCGCTCAGCCAATCAAATTCGAGGACTCAGGAACTAACTGATGTAGGGTTAATACTCTCCCAATAAAGCCAGTAGCAATGGCATTTTATCTACTGTTTTGTGAGCTGCAAGTGTGCCTGCAAAAGAATCTGAGTTCGGTTTAGTGTGAAAAAACAAAATGTATTCCTGCAATTCCATTTATGAGGAGTGACATTTGTGGATATTCTACAACAGTGACATAATTGCGACAATTTCTGCCATTATTGAGCCACTGAATTTGAACCTTATATTCGAGAACTTATGAGCGATCATTTTGGGTTTGTAAAAATCTATTTCTCTCCACAGTAATGTAAGCCCTAATCCTTCATCTAAGATTCTTCAAAAGGGCTCAGATACACAGTCTTGCAAAGGATGCAAGTAAGTATGCAAACCTGGTTATATTACACATTATAGCACATAATGTTTTTTTTTCTTCTGCATGACAGACACCAAATGTAACACCTTTAGGATGTCTTTTTAAATGTTTTATACATTTTAATTTTAGAATTTCATATTTATTGACTGTTCATGACTGTTTCATGTCTGTTATAGAACTTAAATCATTAAACCTGATAATACTTTAAGATGTGCATTTAATTCTTTCAGAGACAGTGTATTCATTGCCAAAGCACTGGGGAACTACTCTAACAGATGGAAAAAACATGAGGAAAACTTTAAAAGATTCAGGTAAAACAGTAGCCCAGAGCAGAACATGAGCTGATCGCACAAAGGTCAAACTTAGACATCTGTGGAAAAGTTGTTATTGGATGAAAGCAAAAGTAATGGTCTGTTGGTTGTGGATCATATTTAAACCAGTTTTTTAATAGACAAATACTTACTTTAAAGGGAAAGTTCACCCAAAAATAAATTACTCACCCTCATGTCATTCCAAACCCGTAAACACTGTTCATCTTTGGAACACAAATTCATATATTTTTGATGAAATCCGAGAGCTCTCTGCTCTCTGTTACTGTGTAACAACGAGATTTGTGTTTTTAACTGTGAATTTGCACTGTCCATGGAGCGGACCGGTTTACATTTCACTGCCGGTTGTATATTCTGTATATAACTGTATGTGACAAATAAAACTCTTGAATCTTGAATCTCTCTTGAATGGAAACTGCGTAGGAGACTGACACAGGCTAGACTGAAATTTTTTGAATAAAGTCATTTGTGTACAAAAAAGTATTTTCATTGCTTCATAACATTAAGGTTGACCCACTGTAGTCACATGGACTATTTTAACAATGTCTTTCCTAAATTTCTGGGCATTGAAAGTGTTAAATAGCTGACTATGGAGGGGTCAGAGAGGTCTCGGATTTCATCAAAAATATCTTCATTTGTGTTCCAAAGATGAACGAAGGTCTGATGGCTTTGGAACAACATGAGGGGGAGTAATTAATGACAGAATTTTCATTTTTGGGTGAACTAAACCTTTAAAGGTGTAGTTCACTTAATTTAATTCCTTAAAGGTTATATTTTATGTCTTATAAGACTGCAATACATCAGACTTTGTGTATCTTTTCCCTTTCAGGTCATTACTGAGTGGCAAATGCCATGCTGTGTCAAAGGCTGTGGTCACACAGAATAACACCCCACTGGGGTCAAAAGTCATTTATGATGGAGAGAGGAGAAAGCCACTACAGGTGACACAAGCCCTGTTCAATATCTTGGCTAAGGTAGTGTATAAGCATTCAAACAGGGTCAATTATGGTTTCTCTGATGATTTTGCAGTTACATTGTGTGTATGTCTGTGTGTAGGAGCATCCCTTTGGAAATGCCACACGGGAGTCATGTGCCGTGGTGGGGAATGGTGGTATTTTGACGAATAGCAGCTGTGGAGAAGAAATTAATTCTGCCCAGTTTGTCATTAGGTCTGTAACTCATGAGACCAGTGTCTAGATTAATGTCAAAATGATCAGAATTTCAAAGTCTGTAATGTTGGTGGGACAATTATTATCCATGCTTTTAAGCTCCTAAGTGTAGTTACAAGCCTTAACACTGCATTTACTGTAGGCCACAACTTCTATTTCCTATTAGCACAATGCCTAATTAACCTCTGTCCACCCCTGCATTTTAGATGCAACCTTCCACCACTGGATAACAGATTTGAGAAAGATGTGGGCAACAAAACCAACCTGGTGACTGCAAATCCCAGCATCCTCCATGAGAAGTGAGTCTGTGTAATAAATGTCCACTGAAGGCAGCTTTATACCAAATAAACGTGAACCAATGACTTGGTTTGACCAGAAACATAAACTCACCAACAGCAGTACAGGGAACAAACCTTGACGAGACAATAGACTGCGCAGAGCGATCGTGTCACAGCTCCTCCCCGACTGCAAGTGGAAACTCCCGCCGATCGGTAAAATCAAGCCATAGCCGATGTCAAATGCACCTAATGGGGAAATGAGGGCTATATATATATATACACAAGGACTAATGAATAACAAGAAACAAAAGCAAGACAATACACCAATCACAAAACAGAACAGAGAAACGCATGACCTGAAATACCAATCAGAATATGACAGGGAAAGCACATGACAGGATCACATGAGCGGAACAGGGAATCATATGACATAACCAGGAACTAAGACAATGAGAATTACAAAATAAAGCACATGAAACATAAACTTTAAACAAAACCACAAACAGCACCTATCGTTTGTTAAGTAATACAATTAGTTACTTTTTTAGCGAGTAATGCAATATTATAGCATTAGGCTACTTTTAAAAGTAACTTTCCCCAACATGGGCATCTTAATTCGCCCACTCTTAGCCCATGCCCAGATGATGCCCATATAAACCAAACAGATAAAACCAATGTGTTGCCCACATAGTTAACTGTGATTGTTTGTTTAGTGTGGTTGTGTACTATATAGTTAAGGCCAATTATCAGATTCCATTTATACTGACTCTAAAAAGAGTGGAATTATTAAGAGGAATATTTAAGTGAAACACACTCAGGCTTTTGTTCATCCTCATCTGTTACAGGTACAGTGGTCTGATGGAGCGCCGTCGTCCATTTGTGGAAAGCCTTCGTCCTTATGGACAAGCCTTAATGCTGCTGCCAGCATTCTCCTACGGTCACAACACGCCTGTATCCCTGCGTGCCTTTTACACACTGGAGGACTTTGGAAGCAATGGCCCGCTGCCTCTTTTCCTGAATCCAGATTATTTGAGAAGGTTGTCAAAGTTTTGGCGTGAGCGAGGACTTAACTCGGTTCGTCCCAGCACAGGACTCATCATGGCCAGCCTAGCACTAGAAATCTGTGCTAACGTCCATTTGTATGGTTTTTGGCCTTTCAGTAAACATCCTGATGACAGTCGACAGATCACCAACCATTACTATGATGATCGTCAGAGCAAGAAGAACGTGCATTCCATGCCAACTGAGTTCGAACATTTATTGAAACTCCACAAGCAAGGTGTGGTTCGCATACACTTGGGGGATTGTCAACCCACACACAGGTAAAACTTGAGACTGGCAGTAAACTAATGAAATGTAATGATGTACGTACTGTGTACCCCTGCAGAATATTTCTCCATTTGATTGCCACCTGGATGGGTGTCCGGAAAGACACAGCTGTGAATGTGAAATTGAATGTGCACTGAAACAATATCGCTTATAGTGCTATGCAAACTTGCTAAAAAAAGAAGCCATGACCATGCACAACAAATGAATCTTTTTTTAGTTACTTTGAGATTATTTTACACACAAAAATAGCTGAAAATGAATGTACTGATTTCAGCCTTGGTATTCAAAATAATTTAATTAGGAAAATAACTCCCAGAGCAGCACCCCTAAACACTCCTTAAGTGGTCTTGCCTTAGTCAGCCTTTAATGTGCTCGCTGTTGGTGCGTCTTCAGCTCTGTTGCATTCATCACAAGTGCCAGTCTGTCCTCTTTAGCATTTATTAGCAGTGAATGTGAATTTGATCTCAGGTGTGCAGAAATAGCTGTAACAGCAGCACTGAATTATAACTCTAGACTTTGAATCCAGGACTCAGATCTCAGCTAGGAGATCATAGAAATGTCTGAATATTTGATGTCACAGTCCCAGTGTGAAACATTAAGAAGCATAGATGCGGTTAGTGTAATTCAGAGTAAGAAACAAGAGGTGTGAAAGCTGAAAATAGTGCCAATTTTCAATGTGCCAATTCTGAATGCCCTATCTGAATATGAATTTACTCTCACAGCAATCTGTAATGTAAATTAATAAAATTGCTTTTAATTATTAATTAAACATGTCAATTTCAGATCAAATGCAAATTCTTTGTGTAGTTTATGACATAAGATTTCTCTGTTTCTATGAATTATATAGGTATAGGCAACCATCAGTAATTAAAGGGATTGTTTGCCTAAGATTTCATCACTGAAAACACTAAAAGCAGTGATGGAAATTGGTTATTTTTCATCATTCTCGGTTGAAAAACAAAGTCAGAGCACCATCACAGAATGTGAGGTAGAAGCGTACTTTCGGAGTGTGCGACTGGCTGCCAGCACAATTCTAAGTCATCCGGTTCTGAGCGCTTCCCAGTCATGAGATCATGCGATGATCACTGTGACATCACCCCATTCTCATACTGTGAGACTCAAATAGAAATATTTGTGTCAAATGCAAACAACAGGCTGAAAATGATACAAAATAAACACTACTTTGTTGAAGGAAATAAAATATGAACTTCTACATGATGTTTGAGATATAACTATTAGAGACATTTTAGGTCACAGTGAACTCACACTTAACAGAATGAGCGTTTAACACAATGATATCATAGTGGTCTCACATGGTGAGTGCACAGTGACCTCACATTGTGACCATATGAGCACACAGTGAGTGCGCTGTGAGGTTACACTTTTAGCTCACTGTGACCTCACATTGTGACCACATCATGAGTATCCTGGGAGCGTTACCTCACATTGTGAATCCAATCCTCTCCATTGACTTTGTATTGCGTGAAGTCGCCGCCTTGTAATTTCTTGCTTCTAACAAAAGACAATGCCTAAAAGCTGCTGTGTGACAGGGTGTACAGCAAACAAGCTAAAGTTTTTATAAGCTTACAAGTTTTTATAAGCTACCGAACCATAAAAGCCAGCCTTTAAAGAGACAAAAGTGGATACAGGCAATAAGATGTGAAGCATCAGCAGGAAGAATGGGTAAACTGTGGGATCTTGACACTCAGTAGCCTATGCCAATGTGTGCATCTCAGGTTCACATAGGGTGGTGACGGACATGGTTAAAAATAATGTTTATTTTTAGCATATCCTGTCGCAGATTACGCTCCCCTCTAGTGAACGTAGTTCTCAGAGTAATATGTCTCAATTGCCTGTATCCACTGTTGTGTCCTTAAACACTCGTTTTTTGGGGGGTCGACGGCTTATAAGAACTTAGTTCTGGGTTTTTAGCTTGTTAGATTGCAAAGTTTTTATGGACATATTTCATATACTCTAGTGCTCTAACATGAACCAGCACTCTATGCTATCAGGTTTATGCGCACACATTTCATCATGTCTTCTTCAAATGAAATATAGCTGTGTTGTTATTCTGATACACAGAAGATTCATGAGAGATGTGGCAATGTCCAATTTGTGAATTAATCATACATTTTGGTTTACAAAACTGTTTTGATCCAGTTCACAAAGCAGTTTGAATAATTAATAAATCAAACCGATTCAGTTCACATGTTCATCTCACAAACATTGATCAAGTTTCTACAGTTAAAGTGTAGGGTAACATGGTGTAAGATGACCCCGGGGCAAGATCTCCCCCACCTTATTTTTCCCGAGCATAGATGGATCTCAGCATTTTTTAATTTTGTCGTTTCATCTGAATATTAACATTTATGAGATTTAGTCAGTTGAAACAGTTTTGAGGTTAATCTAATTTTGTGTCTCTGAAAAATAGTGATCTTTGACTTTGTATTATTGCATATACTCCCACTCCCTCAGAATTGGCACAGAAGGCCCCAAATGGCATGTTGTGTCTTTAATTTAATACTTAAAGGTGCCCTAGAAAGAAAAACTGAATTTACCTTGGCATAGTTGAATAACAAGAGTTCAGTACATGGAAATCACATACCGTGAGTCTCAAACACCATTGCTTCCTCCTATGTAAATCTTGTGCGTGAAAAACACCACAGAAAAATAGGCGAATCTCAACAGAACACCGACTGTGACGCAACAGTAGGGATCATTAATATGTATGCCCCCAACATTTGCATATGCCAGCCCATGTTATAGTCAGTGGAAGATCTGCAGGTATTGTGAAGAAACAAGCTTCAAGCAAGGATAGCGAAAATGGCAGATCATGGAAATAAATGTTATGTTCCAGGCTGTGCAGGGGACGTGAGGGCTTTTCATACCCTTCCCACAGAACAAAACTGTCAGCAGGCATGGTTGATGTTTATCTATAACCGGATACCGCAACAATTTAATTCAAAGTTGTTAGTTTGCTCGGCCCATTTCACCACGGACCGTTTTTCCAACCTGGGACTATATCAAGCACTTCAGTACTCAACTGTACTGTTCAAACATCATATTTATGCGCTACCCAGTTCGCTGTTTACAAGCTATCATTGTAAAATCATACGGTGACACATTACAATAATTAACGTTAAAATGTTTTTAAAAAGTTGTGTTGTGTTCACCCTGGAATGAAAATAAAGCCATTTTTTACTCACCATGCTGTTGCTCCAATCTCCTCTGTCCTTCTATCTTTTTCGGACCTCAAAAGCAGACATTTCAAAAATAGTCCTGCACGCGCTGCTCCCTATAATGGCAGTGAATAGCGACCAGGCTAAAACATTACAAAAATTATACAAAAGTATCACGCAATGATACAGTGAGGCACGCGCCATGTATGGAATTGTTCAGGAGGCATACGAGAGGTTTTGCGAGAACGAAACCGTATTATTCAGTCAAAATACTGAGCTTGGTCGTTAGTTTCCTGTGATTGTGAGTCTCCTGTTCAGCAGGTGCTTATGCTTACTATAATAACTCACACTGTTGTCATGGTACCCATGATAAGCATACACACAAAAAACATATTGAGAAATCAGGCTCAATAGAAACAAACGCGACTCGTTTTTTCTATAAGGTATATGATAAGAAATAATACAATAATACTAATAATAGTAACCTCTTGAAGTGAATGCCGTGTACCTGTTGTCATGACAACATTGCCTGAGTGGCTGCTGACGCACAGTGAAACAGCCAATCAGAGCAGAACTCCACATTACTATTCATGACCCTTCCAAATAAGGCAAAAACAGACCATTTCATTCTAGGGACAATTTCTAGGGTTGTAAATAGACATGTAAAATCATATTTGGACAATTGTTGCCCTTAAATAAACCACATACCCTCTATGTAGATATCAGAGAACAATTTAAAATATCGTTTCAACTCATTCTAGAGCACCTTTAATGTAATTAATGGGGTTATTATTTAACATTTCCATGAATTAGATGTACATTTCTGACATCTTCGCTTTGATGTCAGAAATGTACATATTATGCAAAATTCACTTTTACATTGTTGTTTTAATACTGATGTGTGTCCGGAGTGTGTGTAAACAACCAGCCTATAATGGTAAAAATTCACACACTCCTTTTTTTTACAGTGATGTCACAGTAGCTGATGACAATCTGCCCATTTAGCATATATTCCGCCCTGCGTGAACCGTACACAGTCCGCCATATTCTCGCTATAGCACCTATTGATATAATGTTTGTGCCACATACAGTGAACATTACAAATGTTCTGTTTTTGGATATACCAATGAAGATAAAAGTCTCAGTTGACTCCTGGCGTCTGAGCCACTGAGGATATAGTGGATGAATTATATTTATGAAAGAAATGTGCCGAAGAAATTAGATAAAGCCTTATATGTTTGTGCAAATCATTTTACGCCGGACTGCTTCACAAACAAGGGTCAGTTCAATGCTGGATTTGCTCAAACTTCATATCCAGAACAAGTAGTTTAAGTATTGCACTTCATATTTTGAATGTGAATGTTTCCTTTCTGAATGTGCTTCACGAGTTCACACTTACATATAATTTATAGAGAGTACATTTAAATGCGTATTTGGCATGCTGTCTGGAATTTGGCCTGAACCCAGAGTACCCCCCCGTGTTTGTAAGTGGTTAGAACTAAAAAAAAAGACCTGTGTCAATTATCTGAACATGCTCCTCCCGAACCTTGTTAATAAAACATCATTTGTTGGCAATGTGGCTAAAGATGATTATATAAATTATAACCATAACTGAACAAAACAATACCTGTCCTATGTCCATGCAGCATATATTCTTTGGCTCTGTGGGCTCCTACTACAGTTCCCATATGAGGACCTGTACAACAATTTATATATGATTATGACAGAACATGCTAAAGTTAACTTCACAACAACTACATGAATTCATCAACTAACCATTCAGAAACGTCCTGTTGCAATCTAAAAGTTACTTCTTCTTGAGTCTCTCCATCAGTGTCCGACTCCGGTTCGAACATATAAGGCTGAACACCGCTACTGACAATTTCTTTAAATTCACCTGGTATTAAGATGCGTTTTGGTTGATCGGATCACGAGTGGACGACGTTAAATACAGTTGTAAATGAGGTCTAAAACATTTTGAGTGTGTCCACTTTTGACCACTTCCAGAGGTAGTTGAAAATGCATTTGACTGAATTGATTTCGTAGTGTAGATGCTCATGTGGTCAAATGTGTTTGAAAAGACCGCCAACTGACTGAACGCATAAACATTATGGAAAGCACTCTAGCCAGGCGGGATTTCAACTTTGTTGGCTGGAGACCCAAATTTGGTTTGAGGACGTAAAACGAAAAACATACCAAGCACAATGTTCTCTCACCATTCCCGATTTCTAACATGCACTCACCACATTCTGAGTGGTCTTGCGGCTGTCAGAGCAGAAATAAAAGTTGATGCTCTCTGTATGTTTTTCCGTCGTCTCCGGGCAAGTTCATATGAATTTTAAAGCGATATCAAAGTGATTTTTCTCGAACCGGGCAGTTTATGTACCAAGCAGGATGACACTTGGCTGGGGATGCGTTGTCGAAGCGCTGGCCCAGGAAGCAAAAATAAATTTTCCCTCCGGTGAAGATAATGCCGCTAGTGCTGCACAAAATCAGGGAGGAGAGGGAGACGCTATTGCTGATAGCACCGAAAAGGCCAAACCAGCCATGGTTTCTGGAGCTAGTGGACCTGCTTGTGGCCACTCCGTGGCCCATCCCGCTGAGGAAAGACATCCTTTCATAGGCTAGCGGCACTATTTTCCATCACAGGCAAGAGCTATGGGACTTGCATGTGTGGCAGGTCAGCGCGGCAAGTACCTGCTAGATGTTTTGCAGCAAGTGCTGAACATGATAGTGGAGGCGAGGGCTTCGTTGATGAGGTGTTTGTCAGTCTCAAGTGGAATGTGTTCTCAGCCTGTTGTGCAGCCAGGAATGAGAACCCGGAGGCCTGTACTATATTTCTGAACTTGGCATTTCTGCAGGACCATTTTGATTTTGATTCACCCTCTACATTGTAGCCACGATAAATGCTCTTAATACCACTATTGAGGGGCGCTCGGTTGGCAAACACGCCCGCCTTAATAATGGGCTTTCTACAGGGTGAGAGACGATTGAATCCTCCCCACCCTCGTTTGATTCACACAATGGCACAATGTCTCGTTCCCTCCTCTCAGGGAACCATGGTTACACTGAGTAACCCGAGATGTTTTTCTTTGTTTTTTACTACCGTTTGGCCTAAAACACTGCTGAATTCCGAACCACATACTTGCGTATTACTCTTACTACTTTTACCATATCATTCTAATGGCAAAAAAAGTAAGAGTAATATGCTAGTATAAAAACACAGAGGTTTGCCAGATTTCTATGGCTGTGGTCTCTCCGTATTTATGATTCTTTGAGCCTTCTTCTAGATCAGCCCTCCATTCAGAGCATTTTTGCACGGCCTTGGTCCAGAAGTTAGTTGGTATGCTGAGATCTATCAGATTTCTTTTCAGGACATCTTTATACCTCAGCTTGGCCCTTCCAGCAGTGTGAGCACCCTCCTTGAGCACACTGTGCAGAATTGTGTGGGGTATGCAGGATGGTGGCATTCTGGTGGCATGTCCAGCGCATCTGAGGCAAATTAGTTTTGGGGCGGGAGGAAAGTGTCTTACTTTTGGTCACTTTGAACAGATCTTCATTCAACGTTTTATCCCTCCAGGTCTTGCCGATTATAAACCTGAGGCATCTAGTATGGACTCTCTTGATGCCTGTAGGTAGTCCAGCACTCAGCACCACACAAAAGGATACCATTCTACTGTATAGGCAGCTAAGTTTAATTGAAAGCCCATTTTGCCAGTGGTGAAGTAGCCCTTTAAAAGTTCACTGGTGAGGAAGGTTTCAGTGAATAACAGTTTAAATGTCTGTTTTTCCTTCAAAGCTATGACTTACACAGACATCATATAGTGCATGATTCATATGGAACTCATTCATTATAATTACCAGGAAAGAAGCAACCAGTACACTATCAAAAAGAACACAAGTTTAGACATGAACTCTTTAACTCATTAGCACATACACCTTTCAAATCAGATAGTCAGATCACGCGTTGTCTTAATTGGCTTCTGCCAAAATATAGTACAAAGTAAACTCCTGCTGATTCCATTCAAGGATAGTCTGATGACAGTGAGTTGGCCAGTAGAAAGGCTTTTCAGTCAGATGTTCTCACTGGAGCTTGTTATGATAGGGCAGCTTGGCCATTTTGAGCCTTCTGAAATTCCTCTGCTTGTGAATAAAAGTAGGTGTGGACAGATGGACCCCTATTATATAAAACTGTACCATCAAACTACAAAGGACAAGCATTCAAAAACACACTGTTTTTGAAGGAAATTAGAGTGTCAAGAGTTCAATTTAATGTAATGCGGACTCAAAAGACAATGAACTATACGTTTTCATGAAAACAAACAGTACTAAACTACCATTAATGCTGTTGGCTGCTGATAAATCTCTTGTTTTTCCCTATTTGTTAATTGAATACATGTAAATGTACACTATGCACAAAATTAACAAAAATAATCATTAACAGTTCATCTGAAAATGAAAATTCTGGTATACTCCCGTTCGCCTTTCCAAACCTGCATGACATTGTTTATTCTGTGGAACACAAAAGAATATTTTTTGAAGAACATTGTCCATACACAAACAACACAAATACAAAAGACAAAAGTCTAAAACAACACTTTGTAAACTTTTAAACTTTGTGTGTTCCACAGAAATCATTTTTGGGCTATTCCTTTAATATTTGGATCACAGATTCTGACCCCTTATGACCTCTCACTGGGCAGTGCTGCTATGAATGTCAAAATAATTTTCTTGAAAAAAAAAAAAAAAAAAAAAAATTTCACTAGATTAAATTATTTTATTTGGGTCATAAATGGTGCTTTGGCCAACTCAAGTAGTTTTAAATCACTGACTGTCTATGGAAAACATCTCAGTTTACTGGTGTAACCTATGTTCTCTGAATAGGGAACGAGATGCTGCGTATCTATGATGCAATGGGAATGCCTTCTGGGTGTGCCAACTGTCTGAAGCCCTTATAGAATCACGGCAATTCATTGGATGATGGCGCGGGCGCTGCCCCGACACGCTTACGTCATCATATTATACTGGCACACGCACCATCTGCTCCTCAGATTTCTCTGCCGAAAAGGGAGGCCTGTCGGCAGCGCGAGGAGCTTGGCAGCGAATGCAGCGTCTCATTCCCTATTCAGAGAACATAGGTTACACCAGTAACCTGAGACGTTCTCTTTCATAGGTTCACTCAACGCTGCATAGCTATAACGCAATGGGAACGATATACCGCACATGCCAAGCTAAGTGCTGCCATATCTGGCTCAAAGAATACCAGATAACATACATGGCCGGATCAAGCGGATAGAACATGCAAACCCGGAGCCATGTCGAGATCCAAACTATAGAATCTGACAAAAGTGTGCGGGGAAGACCAACCTGCCACTACACAAATATCCTCCAGAAGAAAAAAAGTGCTTGAGAGGAAGCCACAGTTCTGGTAGAATGCGACGAATGCTAGACAACGCACCTCATATGCCAGCGAAATAGCCTCTTTCACCCAATGAGAAATTCTCTGTTTTGATGTGGCAAGCCCGCGGCGGACGACACCGAAACATACCAAGAGCTGATTTGATTTTCTCCAACCACCAGAACGATCTACATAAAACTTCAACACTCGGACAGGACAGAGCAAATTAAGCTTTTCGTCTTCTTCTGAGGCGAAAGGAGGAGGGTGGAAAGAGTGAAGGGTGATGACTTGAGAACGAAACGATGTGGACAGAACTTTGGGCACATATCCTGGCCTGGGTCTTAGGGTTACCTTGACCAGACCAGGAGCGAAATCCATATACATGTCTCATTAACAGAGAGCGTTTGCAGGTTGCCCACTCACTTCAAAGAGGTTAAGGCCAACAAAAGGGCAACTTGAGAGTCAGAATCTGCTGTGGAGCTGACTCCAAGGGCTCAAAGGGAGCCTCCATTAGCCCCTCCAGGACAACTGAAAGGTCCCAAGAGGGAATACCAGGGGAGCGTGCTGGTCACAGCCGCCTAACCCCTCACATAAAAGATGAGACTAACCTATGTTTGCCCAGAGGGACTTCATCCAACTCCCTACGAGCAGCAATGGCAGCGACGTAAACCCTAAGGGTGGAAAAGCTGTCCAGAAGAAGAATCATCTCTGAGAACCAGGTCTGGGACCACCAGAATGGGGCTACAAGCAGGAGACTGACTCCACTCTCCCTCACCCTGCACAGAACGAAGGGAGAACCTCCCCCTCCCAGACTCCACATGCTGGTCTGCCTTTGAATACCGCGCCCTAGCCGGTCAAAGAGGCGTTTGTTGTAATCATTTGGTGATGGAAAACAGCCCCCATGTTGACCCCTTTCTGGAGAAAGAGAGGGTCCTGCCATACTGACAGGGCGCGGGAACAACCGCATGACCCCTTTAGTAGGCGAAGAGCCGATCCTGTAGATTGGGCGCCTAAGAACTTCATCCACCAGAGGAAGGGCCTCATATGAAGCAGCCCCAGAGGAAGCACCGGGGAAGCTGCAGCCCAGGAGCCTGCGACAGGTACCCACAGAAACATGATGGCCGAGCCTGAAGCGGGCCAAACATGAAACGAGACTGGAAATCCAGGCAGGGTCCAGACGGGCCTGCATCAGAACTGAATCCAGATGAACTCCCAAAAAGGTGGTCTGCTGAGATGGGGTGAGAAGATCTGAGGGAGGCCTCCACAGCTTCGGGAGCGCGACGGGGGAAAACGGATGACTCCTTCTCAAAAACCGCGATCCTAGAGTGGAGGGTTTTGAGAAGGAGATTAATCGCAGAATTTGCAATAAGGCAGCCCTGAACTGCCTCGCACGCATGTGAAAACCCCAAGCATTTAACACACTTACTGTGAGGGTCATCACCCGCAATAAAGCAAGTGCACGGCTGCAGGCAGCGACGAAACTTCATGACACTTCACCGCAAGGAGAACAAAGTTCCACTATCCGTAGTCACTGAAGTGCTGGTGACAAAAGTTGTACGAATTCCAATATATTTGGGCCATAAAAAAAGAAACGGAAGGGCTAGAAATGGCCGCTTCGTGAAGGCAGAGAAATCTGAGGAGCAGATGGCTCGCGCGCCAGTATAATATGATGACATAAGAGCGCCGGGGTCGGCACCCGCGCCATCAGCCAATGAATTCCTGTGATTCTATAAGGGCTTCAGACAATCGGCACACCCAGAGGGCGTTCCCATTGCATAATAGCTACTCAGCATTGAGTGAACCTATGAAAGAGAACATGCTTCTGTAAATCTGGTTTGGTAATGTTACTGTTAGGGCAAAGGTGAGATACGTTCTGTCTCTTTCCTCTTCCTTCCAATATAATCTCTCTTCCTGACCCTTGCTCTGTTGTCTGTATTTTCAATTTGCCGTCAATTGGCTGGGGAATCCCGTGGCCCTACAGAGGATAAGTGGTTTGTGGATTGGCTGGGGAGTACACTTTTGTTTTTCTAAACGTTCTGCAAGCTGTTCCGCACAAACTCGGGGGATTCCGCTCATGTTGGCCTAACAACACAGTTTTTCTGCATCTGTGTTACATCCTTTTAAGGGAAAGACATTCCCATTGGAACCTCATTTGACACTACTGTGTTGACACTACTCCCCCCTTCCCCATATTCTGTTAATGGTTCACGGGCCAATCTGATGCCTTATGGAATCCATTCTGAGAGAAACCTCCTATAACAAATACCAAGAAACGGTTGATGTTCTGGACATGATTTAGAGTGACAAACACATCGCCCCCACACAAATACATCATCTGTCAAAGATAGGGATGAATAATAGGCTGACCCCTTCACGGACCATCACAAACATTCCTTTGACATGGGTGCCTTTAAATGCCAAATGCACATATTCGCTCTCAGACACACACATGATTCCCATTTATTTCATTTTATTAACAAAATAGCTCTGAACATGCATTTTCAAATCCAAAGAGAGGGTTTTCAAAAATTGGAAATAATTGTACATCGCTGGACAATCCAGCCTGGCATGTTAAATGCATTTTTTTCTCCCTCGTTTTCAAACACAGTGACAACATTTATAGAAACACATACCAGTCAGGACAAACAAAGGTCTTATCAAACATATTATTGGTTTGATGATAACCAGGAAAAAACAATAGATTGAAACGCATGCTTTCACACTCACACATACTCATCAGTAAGAAGAATGCCATCGCACTTCATTGTGACCTGCTGAGAAGACTTGCTTTCAAAGCGATGTGTCAAACTCTGAAGTAAAGTAGCTTACTACTTCAGTTTTTCTTTCTCAGACAGCTGACAAAAGTATGACAGGTTTTTCTCGAGGATTACCTCGGCTAACCCTGACTCCACACACACTCACATATTAAAAAACGTGAACGTAAACGCACGCAATGGTGCGCAGATGTGGGGCAGAGGGGTCTCTTATACTCACTCCATCTGGAGCACTCGAATATACAGCTGCTAGAAACTCCAGCACGCACCCCCACAGAAAAGGTCAAAGTAGTTACATTGAAGAATAATTTTTGTGTAGAGTTTTCCACTGGAAAGAGTGCTGTGGAAATTCCCCCAAAACATTCCTATTTTCCCTCCCATGCAAAATCTTATTTAAAGCGATCGATTATGACTATGAAAAAAGGATTCACTGAGCACACTAGGAAATGAACTGTTTGACTACAAGTACATGCATCAAATAGTTTTGCTTTGCTACAATTAAAGGCAACAAAATCATAAAAAGTCCTACAAAATGTATTTTGTAATAATCAAATCACATGGTCACTGTTCAGGTCCATGTATTAAAAAAGCTAATAAAAAAGAAACCTAACTGATGATTAAAAATACAAACAAGTCAAGTCTCGCTTATAGAAACCACAAATCTAATGCCACAATCTTCAGCATCAATAAAGACTGCTGAAATGCTGATATGTAAAGGGATCATCTTTTATTTCTTTAGTTCGTTAATTAAAAATTTCTCACATGCACTCATGCAATCACTCCTCATCCTCAGGTACACGCAAGCGCGCACACACGCAGGCACACACAATGGTGTTCTATGGCGTGTTTTCCTCAGTCCGCATGACTGCATAGTAGCTTGATGTCTTTATTGTGACAAACAGTATTTGGTCTCCCATGGCAATCGTCACAAATTGAAACATCCCACATAAAGGCAAAAGTCTTGCAAGTTGGAATGTGGCAGTAAGAGATAAAATGGAAGACTCTTAACACAGTGTGCATGTGAATGTTTCTGTGTAACTTGGATATCTACATTGCACTGTTAAACTCTTAACCTCCATATGGACCAAGTTAGACCTGCTACTTGGATCTCTTAGAGCCAGAGGATGTATCCACAAATACATGTTCAATAGAGCAATAGGAACAATACACAGTGAGCTTCTGTCATGTCAATCTTAATGAAAAATATTTTTCATATGCACCTAAATGTACAGGGTTCCCACACTTTATGACCAATGAATTTCCATGATATTTTCCATTAACTTTTCCATTCACTATTCAATTACTGCATGCACATAGATAAAAAAAACACAATAATAATAATGACTGAACTCAAAAAGAGTGATTTCGGTCTAAAGAAACAACCAAGACAACTGAGCAATGAAATTAATTGTCTGCTAATTTCTTGCTTAATTTTTTTTAATTAATTTCCATGATTTTTTTTCAGGCCTGGAAATCACACTTTTAAAATTCCATGTTATTTCCAGGACTGTGGGAACCCTGTAATATATTAATATGGCTGATAAGACTAGACTGCAACTTCTTCCTTCACCAGTAGGGGATAGTACAAGAACAGAGTAGGATGCGGATACATCAACTAAATATCCCAAGCCTTGGTGAGAGATTTCAATACTGAGAATTTCTGCACACTGATGCCTCTAAAACCCACAGCTCTGAGGCTTGACCAAAAATTGCACTGAATGTGTTTGTAAATGTTGATTACAGCTTATCATCTTATTTCACAGGACTGTTCATGTTTGTTCGGGTCTTGAAGACCACAGTGTACCACCACTGCATTGGTGCATCATTGCATTGTTATAGCATTGTAATGTAAAAGGTGTTTTTTTAACACTGGAAATAGGAAGACAGCTGGCTTGGAATTGGACTGTAGTGTCATCACTCTTCCGAAGGGATCCGATAGGAAGACTTTCTCTCACTGAGTGACTCACTGAATAGTTCCAAACTTTGAAAACGGATGGGTTTTTCTGGATTATGAAGGAATGTTCTTAGAGCTTAATCTTGAGAACTTTTAGGAAGATCAAGAAAAAGGAAGAAAAATCCATCTCATTCTTGGAGTTTCTTTAAGGCACTGAAATTATAAAAAAATATATATACAGCACGTTTTCCAATTGCTAATGCGCAGTCTTTGTAATTTGTGGGATACACACAATATTCTGAGTCTAGAAATGGATGAGAGTGTGCCCACTAAGTGTAATGTTCAGGTGTGCGTGCATATGTCAGATCCAGACAGATGGTTTGCCTTCTCCTGACTTACTGCTGTTGCTGCTCCCAGCGCTCCCAGATTTCCCATGCTTGGACCGTTGCTTTCGCTCCTTCTGTGGTACAGTGGAGATGTTACTCTGAGGCTTCTCATCAATGTCATTGGTGTCATTGAGCTCATCGTGGTTATTGCTAGCATTGTGCTGCAAGGTATAGGCTTGAATCGCCGCCTCTAACTGGATCACGTCTTTGTTGATAGGTGGCGGCCGCGCCTCACCTGCAGATGGGAAGTTGTCCTCATTGGAGCCATACTGCTGCTGCTCTTCCTGTGCAATGTTGGCACGGTTCTGCTTGCATGCCATCTTGGCGTTGCTCAGGTCTGTGTATGGCATAGTCTCGGGCTTCACCACAATGTTGTAGCCTGGTGGTGCAGAAGGGGTGTTCCAGGAAAAGGGATAACCAACATAGTCTGCTTCTCTTGCACTACCCCCAACCCCACCTCCTGGTTCCCCCTCGCTGAGCGAAGGCCCACCTACTCCGACAGACACGCCTCCCGCCGCAAGCAGGCCAAGCTGGTACTCATCATCAGTAGATGCTGCGTTTCGCTTGCGCAGTACATCGCCGATGGTTCCCACTCCAAGATGAATCATTTCCCACAGGTTTAGCAGCAGGCAAAGGCAGCTGACGGCGTACATGATTCGAAGGAAGATGGTCTTTTCAGTGGGGCGTGAGATAAAGCAGTCCACTTGGTGCGGGCAGGGCTTATCCGAGCACACAAATATCGGTTCCACACGAAAACCGTATAACAGGTACTGTCCCGCCAGAAAACCAGCCTCCAGCGCGGAACGCGTCAGCAGCTGTAACACATACACTCGCATCAGGCCGTCATCTCGGATACGCCGACGCCCGTCGTGGCGCATTTTGGGTTTAGGTCGTGGTGGCACCAACTCCCGACGCGTGTTGACTATCTCAGGCACTTCGTAAATCATGGGGTCATCCTCACGTTCCTCTTCCCCGTCCTCGTGTCCTGGTCGATGCTGCCTTGCCCCGAAGTACATCTTTCTTGGTCTGCGCTGGGTGTATCCGCCCCCTGCCGAGTCACCTGCCGCTGGAGCACCGGCCCCTGTGCCGCCCCGCAAGTCCTCATTGTGGGAGATCTTATTGGCAGCATAGCCCATGTAGAGCAGAGAGGGCATGGCGGACAGGATGATCTGAAAAACCCAGAATCGCACGTGCGAGAGTGGTGCGAAGGCATCGTAGCAGACGTTCTCACATCCCGGCTGGCCTGAGTTGCAGACGAACTTGCTCTGCTCATCGTAGTATATGGACTCGCCGCCCACCGCAGTCAGCACGATGCGGAAGACAACTAGCGTAGTGAGCCAGAGTTTCCCCACCGACGTGGAGTGGTGCTGGATCTCCTCCAGCAGACGAGTCAGGAAGCTCCAGCTCATGACGTCTGATGACAACGGGGCAGACAGCGTCCCACACTGCACAGCTCACAGACTCTGTGAACAAACACAGAGAGTTTAATATAAATATAAATATAAATATAAATGCAAAGCAAAGTGCATCTTTTTTTCACTGCAAAAAAAAATGCAAGGTTTTTTAGCATTATACAAGTTATGAACGCATATTTGTAGTTGCATAATTAAAAATACTATAAATCAAAAATATAACAAAAGAAATGACAGCCTAAGTTTTAGATAAAGTTTTATGCAAACAGCACTTATGTCAAAGATGTGGTCATAATTATTTTCATGTTATGACTGAAAACCTAAAAATGGTCTTTATTAAAATGACACTATTTGTCTAAATACATTTAAAAAAAAAAAAAAAACATAAAAATTAAATAAAAACAGTTTTAAATGCTACAAATTAATTCAAACCTCAAAAACGCCTGAAACCTGAAACTGGACATTAATTTAGGAGATTTGCTATATTTAATATAGATTTAACAGTGTTATTAAATAAGTGTTTTTATAAGTTTATTAACTTCTAGTGAACATTAGATGAAGGAAAAGGTAATTAGCAGTATTAAATATCCAATCATTTAATCCAAACTGGAAGAAAAAAACACCAGGCAATAACCAATATTGTACAAATATATAGTTAATCCATATATAGTTCATTGTGTATTCTGCTAGATATATTGCTCGATAAAAGGTCAACCTAGTGTTAATAGACTCAATGAACGGAACTCTCTCTTTCACACACACACATACTCAGACACAATTACCTTGAGCAGTGAGCCTGAACCACACAAATCTTCCCTGAGGGAGAACAGCTGTGGTGAGCGGGTGAGAGTGTGACCTCTCTGGTTTGTCTCTGCATGTTCTTGTTCTTTTTTTTTTTTTTTTTTTTTTTAATGAATGTTTGGATTTCTCCATCCAATAAAGCATATGAGGTATTGATTGTTATGACCATATAAGGTCGCATCAGAGCAGTCAAACACAAGGGAGACATTTAATATTATATCTCATAATATCTGAGTATAAATCCAAGTATTTAGTATATATGTTTGAGAAAGAGAGAGAAAGAAAGAGAGAATAGACTAGTTTATTTCTTTTCAAAGGTCACTTTGAAAACAGGACCTGACAGGGTTCAACAAGACCAGAGGGTCCAGGGCTTTCCTGTTCCTCCTGCCCAGAAGAGGACCTCAGCAGTGGGCATGCGCTGATGTGTACTAGCCCTTCACCTTTAATCTGCATCTCACTATGCTGGTAGAGGCACTAGGGGTAAGGAACATAGACTTAGAATGTGGCTCATATGGAAGCACACAAACAATGAACACACACATACTGAAAACAAAAAAGACATACAGAACACAAGACGGATCCACTGGTCACTCTGTAGCATCTGTCCTTGAATGACTGCTGTTGATGATATGCCCCCATCATCTCACCTCGTTTGTTTCTCTTTCTCTATCGCACTCTCTGTCACTCAAGGTTGAAATAGCACTCACTCCCAAAGGGAATAAAGGACTTTGTTTTGTATCTGTGACTGTTGAGCACAATCGGGCATTTGCATGCTCGCTCAAACAAAGGCGGTGGCCACAGGGAGTCAACTAAATATATATATATATATATATATATATATATATATATATATATATATATATATATATATATATTCCTGTGTGTATTAGACATACTTGTACAAAATAAATTGTGTTATATTAATATGTCAAAAGACATCCATAAAACAAATCTGTTTTTAATCTGTTTGTTATACTTTAATGAATTAATAACATTACTTAATGAGAGATAAATGTAAAAACCACAACAACAAACAATTAACAACATCATTAGATAATTAAATACTCAAGGATATCTCAAAACATATTTTTGTGATATCCTCCTTTCATAATTTTCCATATACAATATTAAAAACATTCAAAAGTTTGGGTCAGTAATAAATTAAATTACTTTATTTTTATTCAACAAGGACAAAGATTAAATCAAAAGTGAATTTGAGTTCATTGAAAGTTCAACAATATTTAACAATATTATTGATTTTACTGTATTTTTCATCAACTAAATGATCAAACTGATGATCAATTGGTAAGCATATGAGACTTTTAAAAACATCTAAAAATCTTACTGACCCAAAACTTTTGAACAGTGCTAGTGTATATGTTTTTCTAAATCGAGAACAAAGCAAACCCAAAACATTTAGTCCTGAATGCATTTAGGCATTCCTTCTATAATTGTTGATCCTATTCACTGATTAAAGCCTGAGTCCCCTGTTACTCTTGTGGGTCTCTCTCTCTCTCTCTCTCTACACACACACACACACAGTTCTCATGCCCTGCCCCTGGCAGGACAGACAGTGTACAGATTCAGCAAAATGCCCCTGTGCCCATGTCAAAGCCAATCTATACCCTTCATCCATCCATCCCACACTCCCTCTCTCTCTCTCTCTCTCTCTCTCTCTCTCTCTCTCTCTCTCTCTCAGTCTGCCATCTCAGATATTTACAGCAGTGTCCCAACCTTTTTTGTTTTATGTACCCCCAGAGCTGCATTAACCCGTAACAAAAATTAAACCAGAAATCCTACATTATAATATAGCATACATCACTTAGCATTTTATTAGTATTATTACATGACCAGATCATAAAAATTAAAGAAAAACATTTGTTATTTGTTGACAGTCCTAATATTATTTAAGCTGTAATTTTAATAACATTGTTTTATATAATATAATTTAGCATTTTTACAGGAATAGTTTGTTTGATCATTCATTCGTTCATGAATAAATAAATAACATTTTTGTTAAAAATTTTAATAATATGGTTTGGAAAAGCAAAATTAATCCCCTGGTTGGGATTCACTGGATCACAGCAGAGGCACATAATACAACACATGCCATCATCTACTGAGAGACCTAATACAACACATGCCATCATCTACTGAAAGTGAGAGACATAAGGCTAAAGTCCCATCCTGTTCACAGAAATACTGACTTCAAGTCAAGTCAGGTCAAACGGCACTGATGTATTCGCCTGTTAAGTCACACAAGCACACGCCGTGAAAGTTGTACTCACACATGCTCGACATTCTGTCTTTCATGCTTTTCCTTGTCTGCTTTCCTTCTTCTCATTTCTGTACCCTTCTCTTTTGAAGAGCAGCCTTGGAGATCAGAGACCACTGACCTTACAGCAACACCAGAGTCCCACACACACACACTGTATGTGTGTACACGAGCATGTGTCGCCATGAAGAATGCGCAAGGGGGAGACTCTCAAAAGAGCACAATAGCCTTTTACCCCAAAAAACTGGGTCAGAGAGGGTTGTGGTTTGAGGGGGGAGTGTTATGGTTTTGATGTGGGAGGCTGGGTGGGTTAATATCCCTAACGGCAGGGGAACAGACAATGATGAGGGGAGAACAAAAGAAGAAAGCCAAAATCACGGATGATGTTCAGCCTGTAACAAGAAACCAAGATTGCCGCAACCTCCTTCCTCTACACACACACAAACACATGCACACTTGTCACAGATAAGTGAGTAAGCAATATCTCTCCCATAACCTTATCGCCTTCCCCCTCTACTTCCTCTCTCTCTCTCTAGCACTTTCACAGCACACTGCTGGAAGGAAGGGAACTTCTTAATGCTTGCTCTTCTATTCATCTGCCCATCTTTGGTCATGGCTTAAATTAGAGCTTCCAGCGATCTCCAGCGCTCGCATTCTTATCCAAACCCTGTTTTCCCCCTCGTTCTTATCTCTCCCCACTCTCTCTTTATGTGTTTCTCTCACAGTAAGGAGTGAGGAGAGATTACAATCGCAGGATTTCACAGCTACTTCCACAGACAGTCAGTGGGAAAAATCTCATTAAAATTCGACACACATTCCCCAAGTGTGATAAGGAAACAATCATTTAATGCGAGTACATTAGTTTGTAGAGAGAGAGAGAGAGAGAGGCGTCCTGTGTTGGAATGTTCAATGAAAAAATTCCCAGTAATTATGATTTGTTATGGAAGAAGTTTGTTGTAGATTTTGGCTTGGGAATCAATGTGAAATACTTCCCAGTTAAGTCAACATGAAATGTGATTCATTTATGACAGAATCTGAAAATGGCTGATGTATGCCGCACAATAAAGATCTTATATTTTGTGCAATCATATAGTCCCTTGTTCTGTGCTTGTAACTTTATGGGTGAACTATCCATTTAAATCACCAACAAGAAGCTCCTAAAAGCAGCCGATGCAAAAATACTTTAAATTCAGTTGCTAAGTTAAAAGTTTAAAACAATTCTTGCACAGTGTGTTTACATATACTGTATATATTCACTAAAAAGAAAAACACTCAAAGAGTAATTTAGGGTGGAAATTTGACTACACTGGTTGCAGTGTCGTTTTACATTTTGATTCAATAAAAAGAAGTGGTTCATTATGTTATCAAACTACACTGATCACGCGGTCCGTGTCATACTGTAGATTTAACACTGACTAAGCAGTGCAGGAAACTGTCAAAGTATTTTACTACAGTATTCTGTCCGCATTAAGAACTCGGTTACCGGGACTGAGTGACATAAATAAATATAAATAAATCAGTTATGATTACTAAGACTGGTTACGGTTCCCAAAATCCCCAATCCTACTAAGGGGACAGTGTGAATTTTTAAATTCTACGAGTCTGTCATTTTATAATGCTACACATTTATTTGTTCATGTTGTGAATTCTTTATGTTTTATCTCTTATTGTAGTGATATTTGAGATCTTACTAGAGTATATACAGTAACTTATATTGGATAGCTAATATACTATATACGGTACAAGGATGCACGAGAGAGCACTTCATGTTATGGAGTTATTAAATAAAGAACTGATACTGAGCAACGTGTGTATCATTGTATCCATGAACATGACATCCTAACATTATATGGTGTCAGAAGTGAACGTAACGACATGGCAAAGTTTTCTCTGCCCGAAAGTTTTGACTTCAGTCATCCCGAGCTCTGGCCTGAATGGAAGCAGTGTTTCCACAGATTCCGTATAGCCACAAAGCTGAATAAAGAGTCGGGAGAAGCAGAGGCCAGCGATGAAAATAGCTACAACATTGTTTTGGAGAAGTTAAACAATTACTTTGTGCTAAAAGTCAACGTGATACATTTTTATTTTATCATCAATGGGATTTTATTAGCGTGTTCAAAATCAAGGTGAGAAAGTGGAAGAATTCATTCATAGCTTACATGAATTGGCTGAAACGTGCATTTGGAGAAACTAAAATTGAAAATATAAGAGACAGACTGGTGATCGGTGTTCTGGATAAAGATTTGTCTGAGAGATTGTAAATGATGTCCGACTTGTCGCTAGAGAGTATGTGCAGAGACGCAAGGAAATCGGAACAGGTAAAGAGTCATGTTTCTGAGCAAAGCCGTTCTTCAGCATTGAATTAAGTTGTTCGGAGGAAACACAGCACATTCTTTCGGCAAAAAGGAGTGTTCAAGCCAGAAAGAAAATGGAAACAGAGACCAGATAACCAAATGAACACACGATCAAATGATTTGTTTCTCGGGGAAATGTATGCGATGTGGCAAACAACGTCCAAAGAGTGTCAACTGCCCAGCAAGAAGAGCAGAGTGTCAAAAGTGTGGTAAGAGAGGCCATTATGCTATAGTGTGTCGCACTCTACATGTTAGTGATGTGAATGTAATGCAAGAAGAGCATGATGATTAATTTTTCCTTGGAGCAATCACTGTAAGTGACTCGTGGTCTGTAACTTTAAGGATTCAAAATACGGATGTGAAGTTTAAGATTGACACTGGAGCAGACACTAGTGTCATATCGGAACAAACTTATGAAGCTCTCAACACAAAGCCTGATTTAATGTTTGTGAATGCTGCACTAGATTGTCCAGGTGGGGAATTGAGAAGCACAGGAAGATTTGAGACGAGCACACATCACAAAGGAAACAAGTACGGCTTTACAGTATTCATCATAGCAGGTCAGTCTGTTAACAACTTGCTGAGTCGAGTCGGCTTGACTAGCCGAAACATAAGTCAAACAACTTGTGACCGAAGCAACAATTCTTTCTTTCTTCGACGTGAACAAGCCTACTGTAGTAAGTGCAGATGCCAGCAGTTTTGGGTTTGGAGGAGTTCTTTTCCAGCAGCATGATGGAAAGTGGAAACCTGTAGCTTACTGTTTGCGTACTTTGACCAATACCGAATCAAAATATGCACAGATTGAAAAGGAGTGCCTTGGTGTGGTGTAGGCTTGGGAAAGATTTTCCAAATACTTGTATGGACTGGACAGTTTTCTAATTCACACAGATCATAAGCTGTTGATTCCGCTCATCAATAGCAAGGAAATTGACATGGTTCCTCTGAGATGTCAGCGACTTTTGATCCAGCTGATGAGGTTCAATGCTAAAGCAGAGTATGTGCCAGGGAAATCACTGATTGTAGCTGATACCCTTTCAAGACATCTATCTTCGCTATGCAACTGGATTCAGTAGAGCTTGCAGATGACATGCTCACGGATTAATGAGGTCATTGAAGCTACAAAGATCGATCCTGAGTTGCAGATGGTGGTGAACTATGTCAGACAAGGATGGCCTGATATCCGTCACAAGTGCCGGAGGACATAAAGCCTTATTATGCTGTGAAAGATGTGTTATCAGTGTGTGATGATCTTCTGATCTACAGTGACAGGATTGTTATTCCAAGTCTCATGAGAGCTGAGATCAAGAAGAAACTACATGACGGTCACATGGGGATTGTCAAGTGTAGAGAGCGTGCAAAACAAAGTGTTTGGTGCCCTGGGATTAGTAAGGAGATCCAAGATGCACCGTGGTCAAGAACTGCAGCTGACATCTGTGAAGTCAACAAGAACAATTACCTTGTAGTGGTTGACTATTTTTCTAGATTCATCGACATTGCCCATCTTGCAGATATGACAGGAAAGATGCTGACATTGAGATTGAGCAACATGTTTGCAAGATGTGGTTGTCCTGCGACCCTTGTTACTGACAATGGTCCACAATTTGTTAGTCAACAGTTTCAAGATTTCGCAAAAGTTTATGGGTTTCACCACATTACTACGAGCCCATATTTTCCGCAGTCAAATGTGGAGGCTGAAAGAGCAGTGAAAACTGCAAAGCACATTCTCAGGCAGGAAGATCCTTTCCTTTTCTACAGCCCTGCGCAGTTGATGCTTGGTCGGCAGTTGAGAACATCTGTTCCTGTCCTGGAGAAAAAACTGATGCCAGAGTGGCCTGATTTCTCAAAGGTGAGAGTAACAGACAATATGGCAAAATCTAAGTACAAGATACATTATGACAAACGTCATGGTTGTTGACCGTTGCCGGAACTCAAACCTGGAGATCACGTTACAGTCAAAATGGACAACGAGAAAGGATGGAACAAGACTGCTACGGTTGTTAGTAAACACACAACACCGAGATCTTACATAGTCCGAACAGAGAATGGAGACTTGAGAAGAAACAGAAAGCATCTTCGCTTCTTCAAACTGTCTTCAGACCAATGTGAGTTTGGAGAAAAGAGAGATGTGGATGAAGAACAGACACAAGCTGAACAAAATTCAAGTGATCAAGCTCAAAACAAAAAGTAAGAAGTTCCTGAACAACCTAACAACGTTGTTACATCCAGAGGAAGAGTTATCAAACAGCCTGGATACTTCAAAGACTTCATAGTTTGTACATAGATTGCTACATGAGGCAGAATAATCCTCAGCATCTGTGTGTGATGTTTAAGAGAGAAAAACAAGAGAAGAAAAAAAGAGATATTGAAGTTTTGTTTTATTATGTTTATTGGAATTGTTGTGGAATATTTACATGTTAATACTGTATAACCTTTGAAAAAGGGGAAGATGTTGTGATAGTTGAGATCCTACTAGAGTATATATGGTAACTTATACTTGGATGTGTTACGCATAGCTAATATACTATATACGGTACAAGGACGCATGAGAGAGCACTGAAAGAACACAGGCCACTTCATGTTACGGAGTTGTTAAAAAAGAACTGAAACTGTATCGTTGTATCCGTGAACATGACATCCTAACATTACACTTATTGTCTGTAATTTATCCTGTTAATGTGTTGGGTTATGGAAAACGCACATTATACAGTTTGACTCAGATAGTTTACATCCTTGCTTTGTGTATTCTAAGCATATATATGAGAATTGTTGATACTGTTTCATTCGTGATTTACTGTTAAATCATAACAGTATGTAGACAAGTTATTTATTTCTGTTCGAGTTGTATACTGTCATGTGTACAAGGTTGAAACTTGCATAAATAAAAGTTGGAAACAAAATCTGAGGACTCCTCCTCCCTGATAAGAGTGCCGAAGTGGTTAACACCATTAAAAGAACTAGCATTCAGGGGCCATCCCCAACACAAGCATTTGTATGCAGGCAGGTGAGTTTTTTGCCCAGAAATATGCATTTGATATGCACCAGTTCGAGCCAGCTGTAAATTTAATTGTACGGCCTACTATGCACTCAAACACATTGTAAAAATCTCAATTTTGTGTTTTATCATCTAAAGTGAACCATTTGCCTATGTTATTTTGATAGATGATGACTACTGTGGTTGAATCAGGTTTAAATTAGTCTTGAATGCATGCTTATCTGAGGGAAATAGTTTGCATATGATTATGTATGTATAGGGGAGGTGTACTGGAGTGTAAACATAATGTGTTGGAGCACAGCTTGAGGCATTTGTAAGCATCATGAATACACAGTTAGAATACACAAACCCTGCTAAATACATAACTAAGAAGAGAGAGAGAGGTTGTCATACCTCTACCTCCCCAGGCATCCCAGCACCCGCCTGTACCTAACACTTTTTAATTAGTGGTGGGAGGGCAGATATTTAATTAGTGTTAAGAAGGCAGACAGTGCTGTGAAAAACAAATTGGGAGGTGTGTAGGATTAAAATGTTTGCTGTTACGATATGAGATAAATGCGGCAATCTATTTTGGGATTATAAACCTATCATGGAATTATTCTGAAGGAAAGTCTTATATACTTCCAAACATGAATACACTTCTTAAATCTTAACGTTGTGTCATACTTTTAATATAGAACTCATCTGACCTAAAGAAAGGAAACCCAATAACATCCATGGACACAGATTATACATGTTTGGGGGTGAAAAAATCCCACAAATTTTGCACAAACAGCAACAAACATTTACCAACATTTGGTGTGGTTGCTTGCTAGCATGGTGTGCTTATTAAGGGACAAAAAAACTAGCTGGAGTTTATTGCTGGAGCTCATTAGGGCCCGAGCACCGAAGGTGTGAAGATCCTATTGGAATTGCTCCGTTTATTACCTATTATGTCTATAATCGCTGATAAAACCCTCAGCACACAGCCGTTAATCATATAAACTGTCTAGAAGCTAAATTAGTCACAGGATGTTAAAACTTTAGGCCATCAGTGTATTCAATCATCAAATATTAATTTAATGATTAATTAAAACATGAATGTTTAGTAACAAGATGCAGAAACACACTACAGACTTTCACTTTTATATCTGCAAGAGGCATTAACATGAGCTATTTGATTTTCTCCACTAACTCAAATCTTTCAATGCATTTACAAAAAAAAAAAAAAAATGGCCCACATTATGTTGAGTTGCATTCACAAATTTTTAGGCCCAAAGATTCCAAAAGCCTGAAATCTCAAGACACTTTTAGTGCTGTTCGGTCAAAACGTCCAATGCTGACTGAATCTTTCTCAGTTTAAGCAGAGCCTAAATTTAGGAGCATATACATTGAATAGGTTTGCACACAAACAGTAAGTTTATCAAACTAATAATACACTCCTTTACAGACCACCCTGCAAGATATGTGCAATGTTCGTCTTTAAAATTATGACAGAGAAACACAGAAAGGGTAAAACGTAAATAATGAAAAAGTTCACAATTCGATCCCGATTCACAAACTTGCGATTTGACTACATTTCTCAACAGTAAAAAGTGTAGGCCGGGACTTTTTTTCCATCAGGAATTGATTGGATGGTTGTGGTTCGCTATTGCTGTGACCTCATGTGAGTGACAGGTTGTCCCACCCTCGCATTGGTGAACACGTCATCAGAGAAGAGAAGTCGTTATAGAGATGGAATTTATTTTGATGAAAGGGCACACGAAAAAAAAAAAAAAAAAGATGTGCATGGATAAATCATTGACTAAGTATATCAGGGCATTAACTCAGGAGTAAACGCACAGACACACGTACACATCCTCTCTTGCTCCCTTTCTTGGTCTCTCGCTAACACAGTTGTGTACAGAAGTAATCTTAGTCATATACCACAGTCAGCTTTAAACCTTTAGAAATTCATCAAAAAACGACGTTAGAAAACCAAAGATGTCATCTCAACATTTATTTATGAGTTGGAAAGAAGTAAATGATAACCCTCCACAGGAAACTTATTTACACTTGAACAGTATGAAATGAAGTGAGATATGTTGAGTTTAGCAGGCACCTCCATACTGAAGCTAGAAGATTAATCAAAATGCCTTCAGGGGAAACTAGCTGTTGATTACATCATGAAAATACCTCATAAATGGCAAAGTTTGAGTCAGCTAAATGTGTGTGTGTTTTTTAAAGGAAGACTGTTTTTCATACTGACATCCTGGCAACTTACTGACAAACATATAGGAGTTGAAATTATGGTGTTAACGGGAGAGGGAGTGAGAGAATGAAAGCAGAGATATATTGAGCACAGTGTGAAAGGGAGGGCTAGGCATGCTGAAAAGGTGAGATAAAGAGAACTGGCAGGAGTGTACAATGCACAAAATGAAGAGAAAAAAAGAAGGAGAAGAACGAGGAAGATACAAATTCTCTGATGCTTGAGGCTGTGTGGTCCACGTTTAGAGTCACACTTAAAGCAAATATATCTATATATAAATTTAGTGACTCATCTATCATTAATCTGCCTGGCGACTATCTGTTTATTTTTTATTTAAAAGAGGGCCGCAGATAAGAAGTGAGAGGTGTGGCAGTGGATGCTTCCATTAAGGATAATTCTTTGGAAGGATCTTTTTGGTGGGGAAACATCTGCTCAGTTTTAGCTAATGTTGGGGTAAAGTGATTAGTGATCCCCTACGGGAGTTCTGCAAGTCACACACACCAGCGTTTACACATTTCTGGTGCGTTTGTGTTCCACTGTTGTACGTCTAATATGCTGAATCCCCTCAGAGACACTGTTAATTAAACAGACAGACTGGCATGTCCTGTTGAAGCTCTGGGGGAAGCTGGAAGTGTATAATGTATCATTGCACAACTATGTGAATGGAGTGCCGATACCTGGAAAGAGATGCTGGATAAAAAAATAAAAAAATAAAAAAAAAATCACACATGGGGCATAAAGCTGTGCTGAGAACTTGCAGAGACAGGATGTGACATAAGAGAAAAGACGGCTCCACAAAGTAATGAAAAGAAATCAACACAACCTTCTATCACTTTGTTCTGGCTAAGTGCAAGATAAACAAACATATGAAGTGAATAGTGATTTGAGGGGTTATGGCTAGAAGGGGTACAGCAACGGCCGGATGTGAGGTAAAATCTCACAATAAAATGACAATAAATAAATGTGCTACTTATCAGATTGTGTTTTATCAATGTCTACACCTACCCAAACCGACCTACAATAATGCAAATACAGTAATTAAATGACGCAATATTGATGTGAGCATGCCCAGTGGCCTTAGCTGTATCCCCTCTAGTCTTTACTGATTTCCGATTTGAGGCCGGATCTTTATAATGAATCTTAGGGGTTAAACAATTACCGGTATTATCACGGTTAATATTATCGTTTAAAATGTAATTATCATTAAAACTTTGATTTTGAAAACTCGCTGTGAATCCTATCCAGCCAGCATCAGTCTGACGCTGTAGACCCTAGTTACCCTTACCTTTAGTTTAATTTCATTATTAAAGTATTTAGGTATTTAAGTATTTAGAACTTTTTTTTCTTTTGTTCACAAAACTCTGATTCAAGTAATCTGAATTGTTTCATTGTTTTGAGTTTTATGAACTTGTTTCTTTTAATTTAGACAAACTTAAATTTTACTGAAACTGTGCTGGGATTTCTATTTCCCAGCATGCTTTGCCATGACACTCAAAAGGGAGAGTAAATGCTAAAATGCTAAGTGTTATATAATGTTTTTGGTGCAGATTTATGATAAGTGGGAGATTTAGGGCCAGATTTACTAAAAGCTTGCGCCAGTGCAAACCTAAAAAAAACTACTGTCAGGATTTACTAAAGGCACGCAGTGAAAAATTTGCGCTGAAAAGGCGTGGACAGTTATTTTTGCAGATGAACTTATTGCATATGCATTTGTACAACTTTCCCTTTCAGATGCAAAATTTACGGGAGGTGAGTATTTAAATGAATCACGCAATGTGATTTACTAAGGTTTGCCCTTGTCAATTTACTGATGTTTGCTCCATTATTTACCGCCCCCCCAAAAAAACATGTCTTAAACCAGATGCTAACTGGTAGATTGCATTGATCATTATGGAAATGATCCGGCTGCGTCTGTGTTCTTTAATTTGCGTGTTGTAGTAGATTACACACAGAATTTTTCACTCACATCGGCGCTTTTTTGGAATTGTGCTCTCACGCTAATTTGCCCTGTTTAGTAAATCTGGCCCTTAGTGTTTCGTTTAAAATTTATGTAGCTTACTCAAATATTTCAAGTTAAGAGCAATTAAAATGCACGAGTACAGAATAAAAATCTAAAAAGTTCTGCTTACTTAAACTTTAAATTTCTTAACTTAAAAAAATTGATGTTTTTGTTTTGTTTTGTTTTGCCAACTTATTCAGGTTTACAGTGTAGCAAACGTAAGGCAATTTTTTTTTTTTTCCTCAATAGCAAAAGTTTTTCCACCAAGAAAAGTTTGCAGCAAGTGCCTTTGAGCCAAGACAAACAAGACTATTAAGAGTGACATTTAAGGGACAATGTATATTCTTTGTATACTTAAGATTTTTTTAAACCACAGAAATAATTACGGGGACATGAAATATTGAACTGAATTTTTTTAATTCTTACATAAATACACATAAATAACTTTTTATTAATTCCATTTTGTACAGTACACAAAAAAATCGTCTAAACAAGATGATTGCTACACACAATATTATTATTATTATGCTAATTGTATTTGTTGATTTTCAAATATAAAACTTGTTGAAATGTTTTCAGTGTGTGTATCAGTTCTTTTTGAACATTTTCATCTCAATTTAACTGATAATACTGATAATTGTGATAATTTTGGTCACTATAATCTTGATATGAACATTTCATGCTGTTTCATCTCTAATGAATCTGATTCAGATATCTGTCCTAATCAAACTTATGAGCCTCACTGGTCTGATTCAGTCAGACTGAATCACAACAATATATTATTATTAATTATGTCCAACTTAAAACTTAAAAAGCCCTAAACGTTTTTTTTTTTTTTTTTTATCTTGTTTTCTCGTGACCACAACTTATATTTCTCATGATGGTTACATTCTGAAATACTGCACTGCACCGAGTCTACTGTTGCTATGGCAACAAACACAACTTCCATGCGCATCTGATCGACGGATAAACCGTGTGTTCATATGTTGTGGATCTTTCATCAAAATCTGTGCTTCGCTTAATAAACATTTTATTTGTGTAATTAACATGTTTAAATTATCAAAAGCGCAGGCGGAGTGCCTTCAGAAGGATGGCAGATTATTCTGTAACTATTCTAAAAATCGCTTAGAGTCGCTTGGATTCAACTTGGATTTATTTTCCTCATTCGTTTGAAATAAAATTACATTACATAATTTGTTTGTTATTATAGTATCCTACAATTGTGTAGGATAGGCTGTGACTGGTATCATGTGCGTTCCTTCTAGCCATGCTATTCCATGAAAAAGAGGTGCAATACTCCTGATTTCTAAAAAAACAATTTGTTTAATCCAATTGATATAATACAATCTTTGGATGCTGTTTGAGAAGAGTGTTTATGTATATATGTGTGGTTTGCTACAAAGAAATGTACAAAATACAATGGTTTTAGTTAAACAGTATAACTGAATTAAATTATAGGCTGCTACACATCTTTCCATAGGCTATAAATCATATTTCTTATCAATAGGCTATATACATGTGAGTGACACAATGTGGTAAACTAACAGTTACTTTTAAAGATGCACAATAAGGTGCAAAGAGAATACAGTGACATCAAAATAAGTTAAACAGTAAGTTTAGTGTCACACCGAACGCTATTGCGGTAGTGGAGTTGTGATGAGTCGTGCATCTGCAGTAGAATGTAATGATAATACAGATACACTTCCAAGCAAACAAATCACATTCAACCATTTAACATTAGTTAAATTAATTACTTAATGCACACAATACTGCACAAATTATAGCAATCACAAAAGGTCTTCAGCTCGTTCAATCTGGGCCAATATGAACTGTCTAACACAGTAAGGTGGATAGGCTATACCGCACCCCATCAGTTATTTGGTTCTATACTGCCACCTGTTGGCACAGTTGTGTAACTTAGAGAAGATTAAGTCGTGATCGCGAGAAAACAAGCCAGAAAAAAAATATTATCCATAGCCGTTTAGGGCTTCCGCAAAAATGAGCCAAGGACTGCTCCTTTCAAAAAGTAACAATAAAAATGCAAATTTGTATTCTCTCTATTATATACACTCACCTAAAGGATTATTAGGAACACCATACTAATACTGTGTTTGACCCCCTTTCGTCTTCAGAACTGCCTTAATTCTACGTGGCATTGATTCAACAAGGTGCTGAAAGCATTCTTTAGAAGTGTTGGCCCATATTGATAGGATAGCATCTTGCAGTTGATGGAGATTTGTTGGATGCACATCCAGGGCACGAAGCTCCCATTCCACCACATCCCAAAGATGCTCTATTGGGTTGAGATCTGGTGACTGTGGGGGCCATTTTAGTACAGTGAACTCATTGTCATGTTCAAGAAACCAATTTGAAATGATTCGAGCTTTGTGACATGGTGCATTATCCTGCTGGAAGTAACCATCAGAGAATGGGTACATGGTGGTCATAAAGGGATGGACATGGTCAGAAACAATGCTCAGGTAGGCCGTGGCATTTAAACGATGCCCAATTGGCACTAAGGGGCCTAAGGTGTGCCAAGAAAACATCCCCCACACCATTACACCACCACCACCAGCCTGCACAGTGGTAACAAGGCATGATGGATCCATGTTCTCATTCTGTTTTTACGCCAAATTCTGACTCTACCATCTGAATGTCTCAACAGAAATCGAGACTCATCAGACCAGGCAACATTTTTCCAGTATTCAACTGTCCAATTTTGGTGAGCTCGTGCAAATTGTAGCCTCTTTTTCCTATTTGTAGTGGAGATGAGTGGTACCCGGTGGGTTCTTCTGCTGTTGTAGCCCATCCGCCTCAAGGTTGTGCGTGTTGTGGCTTCACAAATGCTTTGCTGCATACCTCGGTTGTAACGAGTGGTTATTTCAGTCAAAGTTGCTCTTCTATCAGCTTGAATCAGTCGGCCCATTCTCCTCTGACCTCTAGCATCAACAAGGCATTTTCGCCCACAGGACTGCCGCATACTGGATGTTTTTCCCTTTTCACACCATTCTTTGTAAACCCTAGAAATGGTTGTGTGTGAAAATCCCAGTAACTGAGCAGATTGTGAAATACTCAGACCGGCCCATCTGGCACCATCAACCATGCCATGCTCAAAATTGCTTAAATCACCTTTCTTTCCCATTCTGACATTCAGTTTGGAGTTCAGGAGATTGTCTTGACCAGGACCACACCCCTAAATGCATTGAAGCAACTGCCATGTGATTGGTTGATTAGATAATTGCATTAATGAGAAATTGAACAGGTGTTCCTAATAATCCTTTAGGTGAGTGTATATATATATATATATATATATATATATATATATATATATATATATATATATATATCCAAAAGCATTTAATGTACAATTCCTGATGTTATGCCACTAAAATGGAAATATGACATCCATTTTAAATTCAACGATACACTACCATTAAAACATCTTAAACATTGAGAATTATAAGAAATGTCTATTTTTTCAAAACACTTTTGAACAGTCATGTATTTACTTTCCTCACACTGCAAAGGGTCAATTTTTTCACAGTACTTCCTGTTTCACAGCAATGAGGCCATTATTTTGGGACCACAACAATCCAGCAACAAAACTGTTCAGCAAAGCAATGAGAGCAATAGTGGACTTGTGGTTCAAAATAACTAGCTTCACAAACATTACAATAGGAAGTGCAAGTGTAATGTGTGTGTATAAGTGTATGTTTTGGAAATCCCAGCAAAGGCAGTGTGCTCTTTACAACTGAGCTCCTTCAGGCAGAAGATTTAAATGGCATAATTCACATTATTTAACAGAACACACACACACACACACACACACACACACACACACACACACACACAGAGAGAGAGACACAATATGCATCCAGGCAGTTTTTGTAGCTCTCTCCTTCAGTTACTGAGTCCATTTGTAAGACAGCACTGAGGTGACAGAGGGAATCCAGAGGCAAGAGGAGAATGCCAGCACAAGTGCTCCAGAGAAGCATTTTTATAAATGAATGCAATAATAACATTGCCCAGCATTTCTATGAATGGTAATGTACTGTGATGAAAAAAGAAAAAAAAAAAAAGCCTGCAGAGATGTCATTTTTAAACACAGAGAGGACAGAGCATGGGCGAAGATAACAGTGTATATTTAAAATGGAGAGGTCAAACCAAACCTCACTCTCGCTCTCTCATCTATCTATATAAACACACACATCCACACAAACACTGGAGCTTATTCATCAAACCATGCAGAAATTGTAAATGACTTGGGGGAAGAGAGACAGACTGCTCTGAATACACACACGCTACAGCCATTTACATACACAATACTGCTCACATTCATACACGTTTCACAGAAAAGGCCAGTATTTCACATCGATAATCCTCAAACACACAAGTGCATCATACACACATACATGCTTCCTCTTAATATAGAGAACTGATAGAGAAATAGATCACAGACGGTATATGTATGTGTCTATGTAAAAGGGTGAATGGGATTAATCTCCCCAGCAACCCTTCCCCCAATCCCTTCTTTCTCTCAGCTCTCCCTCGTCCCTTATTCATCTGTTTATCTGTGCCTGTGTGTCACTGTTAACTTCTACCATCCTCTTCCTCTCGCTTTCACCATCTTTTCCATCTAACAGGATTTTTGGGGTTATGCAAAACGTTTGCTGGATTTGTAGCATTTCTGCTGAACAGTGTAAATCAAATCACAGACATTACACTTTTTCCAAAACACTGATTAGCCCGTCGCCCACTTTTTCCAGTTTCTTACTGTTTCATGACAGGCACCTATTGATGATACAGTGAATGACCAGTGTAAGCACATCTCAAGAAGGTGTGCAGTTCAGCAGAAAATATGAATTGATGAATTAAATGAATAAAAAAAAAAAGAGCTGAGACGTGCAGCAAAGCAAAAGTTAGGGTCGCTAAGGTACTTTAATGTTTTTGAAAGAGGTCTCTTATGCTCAACAAGGCTTTGTTCATTTTGTCAAACTGTAATATTTAACAATAGTGCTATTTATATTATTATATTTTAAAATGTAATTTCTTCTTGTTTTGTCAAATCTGAATATCCAGTGGATATTACTTCAGTGTCACATGATCCTTCAGAAATCATTCTAATATGATGATTTGCTGCTCAAGAAACGTTTCTTATTATTATTATTATTTATGTTGAAAACAGCTGCGCTAATTAATGTTTTGTGGAAACCATTTTTTCCAGGATTCTTTGATGATAAAAAAAAAAAAAAAAAAAAACAGGATTTATTTGAAATAGAAATCTTCTGTAATATGTAACCCTGGACCACAAAACCAGCCGTTATAAGCTGAATAAATAAGCTTTCCATTGATGTATGGTTTGTTAGGACAATATTTAGCCGAGATACAACTATTTGAAAATCTGAAATCTGAGGGTGCAAAAAAATCTAAATATTGAGAAAATCACCTTTAAAGTTGTCCAAATGAATTCCTTAGAAAGGCATATTACTGACTGGTTTTGTAGTTCAGGGTCACATATTATAAATACCTTAACTGACACTTGTAATTCTTACAATATGACTTCCACTACACTGTAAAAATGTCAGGTCTCAATTTAAAATGTTCTAGTGACTAGTCACATCTACATTTTTTAGTTGGCCAAACTGAATTTATGTGAATTAAATTATATCGATTCACAGATATTCAATTATAGATATTCAACTGAAAAATTTAGATGTGACCAGTCACTAGAACATTTTAATTTGGAGAGGCATGACATTTTTACTGTATATAATATTGCAATTTCCTATAACATTACTTGCGAAGTGAAATGTCACTCTGTTGTACTTCATTGGCAAAAACTATTTTTACTTGCATTTGGCACTTAGCAAGTTTTAATTTCGGACCCTGCTCACGTCCTTCGCCTTCATCATCCCTATCTTACAACAGATGTCCATTATCATCTCCTGCTCCACCCTGACCTCGAGTCTGCCTCCCTGATCATTATTCAGTCACCATAGACAGGTACTGTACTCTAATAAACCAGCAAGAACAGTTCATGAATATACAGCATATATATTGTGAACATGTATGTACACAATATATATGCTTACACTAACACACAGGTACTTCTAATGGTGTGGTGGAATATGTGCTGCTAAAAAGAAAAAATGCCTCATGATTCAAAGTGGCCAGCATTGTGCAATATCAAGAAATACACACACACAAACACTTAGAGAGATTATGGTATTGATTGCTGTCATTTCTGGAGCTCTTGTATTTATTATACTGCTGTTAAATTGATGAGAGGCAAAGTGATAATCGTTACCGGTTACACAAACACACTTAAATGCACACACACAAGCTAGAATCTGGAAACCATTTTGTTGTTTGAAGGTATTAGTATTTTAAATATAATAATTAATACAATATAATCTTCTTGTAATGATACACAAGCAAGCATTAGACATTACATTTATGATCAATCACCTCCTAATAACAGATTTAGTTTAAATTGCTTATAATACTGACCAAATATCTATGCTCAGAGCCACAGGATTAAATCCTTACAGCCAAGCTTTCTGTCTAAATGATGAGATCATTATTTTTTTATTACAACATTATGCCTATATATTTTGCATACAGAATGACATAAATAAATGATCCATAAAAACTCAACTGAGCTTTTGATTTGCGAGTACAAATGAGGAAGTTTAAGAGCTGCACTGTACATTGGCTACTGACCTGAGAAGCCATTTCTGTCACTCCGTGAATTTTTGACCAACGAGGCTGATGAGACACAATGGAGAAAAAAAAAAGATTTGTTGCTGTTGTAGTCAATCAACAAGACACTTAAGTCATTATATTTTTTGTTATATTTTTATATATTTTTGAAATGCGACAATAAATCCATGCGTGAACAGCAGAGAAAAAATAAATACTACTAGTCTTTTACCATTGTTTCCTAGTTTTCTACCAGTGTGATAAAGCTTAATTTTAATGACTGTTTTATTCAAATACAATAAATACTACTTGTGAATGCGTATCTTTAACATTGTCAAAGGTTTGGGGTCATTAAAATAAGTGCTTTTGCTTTGTACTTTCTATTAATCCAAAAATCCAGAAAAATAATGAATTCTACAAAAATATGAAGCAGCACAACCGTCTTCACCTTTGACAATGATAAATGTTTCTTGAGCATCAAATCATCATTAGAATGATTTCTGAAGCATCATGTGACACTGAAGACTGGAGTAATGATGCTAAAAATTCTGCTTTCACATCACAGGAGTAAACTACATTTGAAAATATATTAAATAAGAAAATGTATTGTTTATTACTTTGTTTTTTACTGTATTTTTTATTAAATAACAGCCTGCATGAGCATTAAGACTACTTAAAAAAAAAAAAAGTCACTGGTCTTTTTGATTGATTTAGTAAAAGGAATGGAGGTTAACAGTCATTTGTGTGTGAATCAGTTTTTTGTCATCACATTCAACTGCAAACACACAGCCTGTATACTATATACTTTTCCTTTGTTGTGGAGCAGCACTGCCACTGAATAGCAATGCAGAAAACAATGCTGTACACACACACACACACACACACACACAATTAATCACACACAGTGAGTGAATTAACTCAGGGGAACTGTCAACATTACCTCGGCTCACCTCATTATCTCTCTTTTACTCTCCTTATGGTCTCGCTCTCTCTCTTCTTTCTTGGTCTGACCTCTACTTCTCACCCATGTTTATTCATTTCTTCATTCTGATCTTTCTTGCTTTCTATGCTACCTGGTTTTAACATCAGTCTCAGTTGATTAGATCACAAGTGGACAGATTTCACTTACACTTGAAACAACATGAATCTCAAACGTGTCTTTGATGAATACATATATAAAATTTTGTGTTCAGCTGTACCTAGCTAGTGAAATACAAAAGATTCAAGATTCAAGAGTTTTATTTGTCACATACACAGTTATATACAGAATATACAACCGGCAGTGAAATGTAAACAGGTCCGCTCCATGGACAGTGCAAATTCACAGTTAAAAACACAAGGAAGAAATTATAATAGAAATAGGATATAAAAAAAGTACTCTCTCTCTATATATATATATATGTCTATATCTGTAGAATTATAAATAATCAAGTCAAGAGAAAAAAAGGTAACAAATAAGGATAAAGTGGAATAAAATAATTGAAGTAGACTTTGCAGTGAGTAAACTGTAGACTTATAAATATGTGGTTAACAAATGTATAAAGAGTATAATGTGCAAACAGGTTTATGACAGGTTGTTACACAGTAACAACGAGAACAGAAAGTGCAGTGCAATGTCAGTGTATCGATGTTTATCCTGAAGTGAAGTCACGTGATGTTAAGTGACTGAGTTCAGGAGTCTGATGGCCTGGGGAAGAAGCTCCTCCTGAGTCTCTCAGTTTTGGCCATCAGGTTTCGGAAGCGCTACCAGATGGTAGCAGCGTGAAATGAGGGTTTGCAGGGTGATTAGAGTCCTTGATGATCTTGGTAGCTCTACCTTTGCAGCGTTTGGTGTAGACGTCCTGCAGAGACGGGAGAGCTGACCCTGAGATACGCTCGGATAAGCGCACTACTCTTTGCAGGGCTTTGCGGTCATGACTGGTGCTGTTCCCATACCACGCTGTGATGCACTGAGTTAAAACACTTTCTATCGCCCCTAAATAGAAAGTTTTCAGGATAGCTGGTGAAACCCTGAATTTCCTCAGCTGGCGCAGGTGGTACAGTCTTTGCCTGGCTTTTTCACCTGTGTCTGAATGTGAGCAGTCCAGGTCAGGTCCTCGGAGATGTTTACTCCCAGGTACTTGAAGCTGCTCACTCTCTCTACTGGTGACCCGCTGATCATGAGGGGGGGAGTATGTCCGTTGCTGTCTCTTCCTGAAGTCCACAATCATTTCTTTGGTCTTGCCAACATTCAGAGAGAGACAGTTGTCCTGGCACCATGATGTTAGATGCTCCACCTCGTCCAAGTATGCCGTCTCATTGTTGTTGGAAATGAGGCCCAGGACAACAGTATCATCAGCAAATTTGATGATAGAGGTGGAGCTGTGTGTGGACAAACAGTCATGCGTGTAGAGAGAGTAGAGCAGGGGCTCAGGACACAGCCCTGTGGAGCTCCCACACTCAGGGTGATGGAGGTGGAGGTGGACTGGCCTATTCTCACCACCTGAGGCCTGCCAGTGAGGAAGTCCTCAATCCAGTGGCAGAGAGAAGGATTCAGGCCGAGATCCAGGAGTTTGGAGGTTAGCTTGGTGGGAACTATGGTGTTAAAGGCTGAGCTATAGTCAATAAATAGCAGTCTTACGTAGTTCCCCCACTTTTGCTGTCGATGTGAGTGAGGGAGGAGTGGAGGACATGAGAGATGGCATCTTCAGTCGATCTATTGGGACGATAGGCAAACTGAAGAGGGTCCAAAGTGTCAGGAATGAAGGCGCAAATGGTGTTTTTAATGAGTCTCTCAAAGACCTTCATGACTATAGACGTGAGAGCCACTGGACGATAGTCATTTAGGCAAGAGGGTTTACTGTTCTTAGGGACAGGGATGATGGTGGATTTTTGAAGGAGGTGGGGACCACAGATGTAGCGAGGACTCATTAAAGATAGATGTAAACAACCCGGCGAGCTGATCAGCACAGGACCGCAGAACACGACCTGAAATACCATCCGCCCAGCAGCTTTCCTGACGTCCACACGCTTGAGTGCTCTCCGAACTTCATCCTCCGAGACAGAGATCACGTGATTGTTGCTGCTCTGAGTAATTTCTCTAACGCGCGCCACTGGCGGAGTCGCGTTGCCGCGGTTACAGTCAAAGCGAGCATAGAAAGAGTTTAACTCGTTCACGAGCAACGGATCAGCGTTCACCTCTGCAGAGGATTTAGATCCAAAGGAGCAGATGGACCTCAGACCTTGCCACATGCGCCGCGAGTCGTTGAGTTGGAAATGAGACTCCACTCGGTCTTTATAACGGAGTTTTGCGGCTTTAACTGCTCGTCTGAGAGCATAGCAGGACGATCTGTATTCATTCATATTCCCTGAATGGAGACCGGCGTTGTAAGCAGCAGTGCGCGTGCGTTCACTGCCGCGCGGATTGAATTGTCCACCCACGGTTTCTGATTTGAGAAGGACGTTATTGTTATTGTTTGCGTGGCTTGCTCTGTAAGCGTGTTGATGAAGCAAAGCGCCACATCTGTGAACTCACTGACGTCAGCTGAACTCGCCGAACATGTCCCAATCCACATCGCCCAGAGCTGCCTGTAGCGCGGTCTCTGAGTGGGGTGACCAACGCTTAACTTCCCGCCTCACCGGGGGTTCCTGGAGGAGCTTTTGTTTGTATTCGGGAGTGAGGAAAATGGCGGCATGATCCGATTTGCCAAACGCTGGAAGTGACCGCGCTTTATAGGCGTTCTAAACGGAGAGTAGCAGTGATCCAGTGTGTTTGCTCCTCGTGTGGGGCAGGAGACGTGCTGGTGAAAGTTTGGCAGGACTTTCTTTAGGTTTGCTTTGTTAAAATCGCCCGCGACAATGAATGCCGCGTCGGGATGTTGGTTTATGACGCCGCTGGCAACATCATGAAGGCCAGATAAAGCCAGCGCTGTGTCTGCCTGCGGTGGGATGTAAACGGGCGGTCGCGACAACCGCAGAGAAAACTCCTAGGCAGATAGAATGGGCGGCAGATGATTGTTAAATGTTCCAGATGAGGTGAGCAGGACCGCGAGAGAATGGTGATGTTCCTGGGATCGCACCATTTCTTGTTGATCATGAAACACACTCCACCGCCTTTGGATTTACCGGCCTCGGCTGTTCTGTCCATCCGAAAAACAGAGAAGTTCTCCGACGGCGTCACAGCTGTGTCCGGGACCGCGGGCGTGAGCCATGTTTCAGACAAACAATAGATATTACAGTCTCTCATGTCCCGTTGAAAACTTATCCTGGCTCTAAGATCGCGTCCATCTTATTATCCAAGGATTGAACATTTGCTAGAAGAATGCTCGGGAGAGGAGGTCTGAATGCCCTTTTCCTCAGTCTGTTACGGATACCAGCACGTTTCCCACGGTGTTTCTTTGTTCTACGCCGCTGTCTCTGTCCATTGTTCAACTCGGCGTTCGAAGAATCTCAGATGGCCACAGAGGATCGGCGAAAGTGTCCTGAAACAGTCCAGTGTAGAGGTAACCAATGTCCAAAAGAGTTTTGCTGTCGTAGTAGATCAATGCAGATGATAAGTTTGTAAAAACTGAGAGTAAAAGAAAGTAAAATAGTAAATAAAAGCACAGTCTTCGCGGAGCGACCTGAACGGCGACCAAACACAGCGGCGCCATTTTGAGGTTCCCTCAAAAAACATATGTTTTGGAAAAATGATTGCACATTGACATTGGCACTACAGCTATAAACAGAGTTGTGTTCGCCACAGTAAAGTAAGGATTTAGTGAAGGTTCACAATCACAGTTTTCCTTTGAAGGCAAATTCAGCAAGACTGGACTGAGTTTGACATCATATTCTGCCCTGCAGATTAAAAAACAAAACAAAAAATACACACACACACACGAATTCTCTGTTAGACCTTGTGGATAAATGTGGCCAAAAACCTGATATTCCAGACACATTGTTGGAAGTACTTTCCCCTGTACGTCAACATTATTATATGCACAGCTTGGCCCTAGAACATCGTTCACACAGTTGTAAACAGTGGAGCTACACTAGCTGTTGTCTTGACCTTAAGCTCTAGTCACTGTTCGAAAACACACAGCACCGTTAATGGTGTTGTCATCTTCTAGTAGGTACTGCAGGAAAGCACTTGAACACAAAGCCATGAATGCTAACTGGGAGCTGTTGAAGTAGGACAATAATATTTACAACTACTTTCCACCCTTGTACTTACTGCATAATATAACACCTACAATTCAGGTCTCAAACTATTTTCTGCACTTTAGGGAGGTAAATGATAGGCACATCAAATCCCAAATCCGTAGACTCCAGCATTCAGATTCGACACTTAATAACATGAATTATGTATAAACTTAGTGTGCCATCATGCACATTGACTGCTTGGTCTAATCCACGGCTGAAGCATATTAGTGCTGCATCTGCTTGTTATATGACATATTAACGCTTCTGCAAGTGCTTTGTACCTTGCTCTATGCCTCCATAATTGTCTTACTTTTTTAGCTTCTTATGCTAAAATATCTCTCACCTGTGTGTGATATTTGGATGGCTTAAATTCATTTTTATACATATTTTTATAAACCATTTTGGCTGTGTTTACACTGCAAGTCTTAATGCAGATCAGATCTTTTGACCATATCCGATTTTTTTGGCCCACCTGTTTGAATTAACTTTAGACACGTATCTGATATCTGTTTACATTAACTCCCATCCAAAGTGATTGTTGGTGACCGCTTTACTCTGCACATGGTAGACCCTAAAATTAGACATGGACAAATGAAGACAGAGACTAAAAAATAATGGAAATGTTGCTTGTTATTTTATCTATGGCTCATTAGCGCTAGAATTCCAAAGTGAAATAAAGTAGTGCTGTAAGATTAACTCTTTTTCATGAATTTTAATTAATGACAGAGAGTGCAAGTAGCCTAATAGTGAAGCTTGTTGGTTTAATTACAGTGAAGTTATCACCTCATTGCTGAGAAATATAAAGTACCTTTTAGTAGTGAAGCTGTTTTATTTATAAAACTCACAGAGCAGAGGTGGAAAAGCAGCTCCTGAATGTTTCTGTGTGTGTACAATTTCTTTCCTTTATATAAAGTTCCCACATTAATAAATACAGCTTTCCTGTAGCTCAAACAATAAGAGTGTGGTGCTAGCAATGCCTAGGTTGTGGGTTCGATTGCCAGGGAAAGCAAGGGTAAAAAGCTTTGGATAAAAGCATCTGCCAAATGCATAAATGTAATGTAAATGTAAAAAAGCTGTGAGCGTACACCGGCATGTTTGCTTCATAATACATTAAAAATCTGCCTTGTGGTGGTTTGGAATTCAAAGGGGAATCAAATATTCGTGTTTAAACACAAGTTGGATGTCCAAATATTGGATATGTAATTAATTTAAAACCACATTTGGAAGTGGCTCAGATCAGATGCGGAAAAAAAAATCTGATTTTGTGCCGATTGTTTTAGTTTACATGTGTGCAACAAATTCCGATCTGTGTCAGATGCGAGTAAAAGATCAGATTATTTTGTGTCGCTGTAAACGCAGCATAAGGTGCATGTAAAAGGTGCAAAAGAATACAATTATTTTCTTACTCATTACTTTGTCTTTTTGTCAGTACAAACATCTAAAAATTTTTCAATAAAGTCACATTTATTTGAGAAGCAAAATGATTTAACAAAATGTATTGCTTATATATATATATTTTTTTTTTTTTTTTTTTTTTTAATTTATACTTAAAACAAGAAGCATATCTGCCCATGAAGAGGTAACTTAAGTCAAAGGAAAAAACAGTTTTTCTTACCTCATATAGCACAGCTTAGAACGAGTATAGGAAATATTTCAGTCTCCATGGAAACGATGACTTGCCATAGAGGGGATTTCTCCAAAATCTGAGCTTTAGGCCTTTGATCAAGGTATGTGCGAAAATGTGTGTCTGTGTGCATTTTCTTTTTTCTTTTTTTTTTGAGACAGAGAGAGAAGCAGCAGCTATGTGTCCTCCACTGTCAACTCACAATCCCATACCTGCAGATGATTCCATACTAAATGAAAAGCATGCTGAATAAAAACTGAGATTAGACTCTAACAATGGAATTCCATTTCCATGGACACAATCATTTCCAAAGGCAAACAATGCAATTCCATTACAGATTAGTGTATTAAACCATAGGACAAATCAGTTGTCGGCCTCAATAAAAATATTTACAGTAATTGCCCTCTACATTGCAATAAATCTTTTCTTTTCCTCTCTACCTTACGCACTCTTACAGTATAACACTCTGTCAGACAATATAAATCAACAAAGTTTGTAACTAGGAGAAACTTCATGGAATGTGTCTCACCTCCTTTTCTATTTTTACAGGTTGAGTTAAAGCTTGTTTGTCTGAAGGGCACTTGTCTTTCCTTTCCCTTTCCTCTACTTCTACCCATAACTGTTATATATACATTAAGCTATTTAAAAATAAAGAGTTTATTAAGGTTCAAGGACAGAGGGGATCAAAATGAGAGAGAAGGCCAGGGAGGAAGAGCCATGGAGCAAATGCAAAGATGCTGGGTTAGCGTTAGCACGCTAGCATATGTGTCGCCGGCGGGCTTTTTCCTCGTCTGGAGCACATGGTGGCCCTGTGCTCTGATTGGCTCGGTCCTTGTGGCCATGGAAACCCAGCCATGGGTGAATGATACCCCCTCTGAACATGACTTGGGGAAAAGACAGGAAACAAGGACATCACTCTCTCTCTCACTCACACACACACACATTCTGTCTAATACTTTTTGACCTGTGTTGGAGGACTCATGTTTTATGTTGATGATGTAACCAAGGGGTCTGTCACTGTGCTCATGGCAGGATCACTGAGTGAGAGTTAGAGGTGAACAGAGAGGAGAAACAGATCACATGGAAATGAAAAAGAAAGTGCAAGAACGGCTTGTTTTTCTTTCTTGTAACTGAGTGAAACAGCCCCAGTTAAATGTATACTAAACAAAACAATACTATTCTTTGAAACATAAGGTTGTTTTTTTTTTGTTTTATTAAAGTGAATGTGTACCTTTAATTTGTTGTCATAAACATCCAGTCAGTGAGTTCAATAACTGATAGATTCAGTAAATCATTTGTTAAATCAGCAACAAGACCAGAACAAAAGAGTCATTTAAACATGAATTGGACATTAATTCCCCCTTGCAGCCAGCAAAGACAACTCAACAAAAAGACAAGTATTGACTATTTATTGTCTTTGTCAGAGCACAACAGTAAGGATTTTTTTTTCTATTGGCTCAGTCATATTTATCAACTTGGGTGTAAATTTTATGAGTATTAAATTAACAATGAATCAATTAATAATAAAAAAATAGCACCCATTCTTCTTGTTGAGCCCTCGTGTACTTTTTCATAGAACATTTTCCTATAACAATCCAATCAGATGACTCTCAAAAATATTAATAACTATCAATAAATTGGTATAATGATATATAAATAAACAATAATTTAAATAATTATAATTTTTAAATACATTATTTCACCATAGTGCTGTATATTGAGAAGCGCTGCAAATACTTAGTCACTTACTCATAGCCAGGGGTGCATATCCTGGTAGGGATAACACTTTGGGATAACATCAAACTATAACTATCAGTATTCTAAATAAGTAATGAGTTAAATAATTGTAATAAGTATTGTGTTTGTTGCTCCTCCAGTTGGACATCTACACCTCTAATCTACACTCATTTGACCCCTTGCAAGAGAGACAGAGAGGAAGAAATGGAGAAGAGTCTGCAACCTACTAGATTTGTTAATTTTGAAAGGCAAATTTTGATTTAGTTTTAGTCATAGTCCATTTAGTTTTAAGCCACTTTTTGATTGTCAGACCAAACAATCCTCTGTGCTTAACCTTCCATTCCATGCCGGTACGGATATGGTTTAATTTTCCACTGTGGGGCTGATAACAGCCGCTCTTTGAAATATAATACAAACGTGTCAGTCAGGTAGCGATCAGATATTTATTTTAAATGTATTATTAATTTGAGTTGTGTTCAAAAAGTGCACTTAACCATCTACAGAGTAACTGGTAGCCAGGCAACAGATAAGTGACCAATCCCGAGGAGCGAAGTAACTACCAGCACGGTTTGGCACAGTTGGACAACCATACCAGGCTCAAGTGGAAACATAACTGGAACTGTTCCTTACTGTTCTTAGAGAACTGTTCAGCCTGACAATGGAAAAGCGGCTTTAGTCATATTTTAGTCATCTGACTTGTTTTAGTTTTGGCAACAACAAAAAAAGTAAATTTAGTTAATTATATGTAGCTAGTTTTAGTTAAATTGTAATTTTTCACAAACATTACATACCTATTTATATGAACAATATTAAGGTTTAAACATGCAATACAGACACAGATTTACCTGCTGTGACATACAGTATATTACAATAATATACAATTTTCTGTGTATTTGTCTGTTCAAGCATGGACAAAGACATGAAAGAGAGCTCAATTCAGTACTCTGTCGCATTGTCATGCTTTTTCAGATCCATATCCATATGTGTCCTCTTCTCTTTTTCGCAGACGTTTACATTTTTACATGGGCACGTTACAATTCAAATGTGCGCATCTACCACACAGGACATTAGCTCTAACTGGATCACTTCCTAAACTGTCCCTCCCTTATATTTTCGTCATATTTCTATTTGTTAATAGATTTTCATCATAGTTTTTGTCATTCAATTTTTTATTTTTTTTATTTAGTTGTTATCTCGTTTTCGGCAGTGAAAAATGTTGTTGACAAATTATTTGTCAGCGAAATTAACACAGCTTAAGTATGCTATTTCTTGCCCTGTTTTTCACTGTCCCTCTTTGACAGCACCCAGACCTGACTGGGTGAACAGAGCCCTATGTACTTGTCTTTGACACAGGTTATGTGTCACCACAGAAACTTGTGTATGAGAAAGTTTTGGAAAAAGACGATGTTGGGCAGGCCATGGGAGGGAAAGCTGTAAATCAGGATGGCTTGTGTTTGCGTGTGTGTTTTATGTGGCCTCGGTTGTCTCAGTGTGTCCTGTCTTCGCAGTCATCGCTTGCTGTCACATAGCATTAACACTGACTGCAGATTTACTCACTCAGCTACAGAAGCTGAGAATGCACACTCACGTGTGTGTGTGTCTGTGTGTGTTTTGGACAGCAAAGGTTCACTTCGGCACTAAGCTTGAGTGGAAGAAAAGAATCACATGAGACTCCTTCCCACTGGGAATGTCACCGAGAATCTATAACTACACACACACACACACACACGAAAACATGCTGCGTCTATGGTGTGTGTGCATCAGACAGAATGATGGAGTCATTATGAATCACCATGATGATAAAGACAGCACTCCTTCGTAGAAAACGCAGTGTGCACACAAAAACTCACATAATACATTACAGATTCTCTTTATAGTGTGTGGATGGGTCAGGTTTTGCTTAGACTGTGGTGATCAAATGTTAGAAGAAGAGGGCCGGTTAACTACATACTGTATCTTAAAATGCAAAAATATCTTTCAGTGTTTGCCATCATTCATTTTAATCTCCATATGGATGATAGATTGACAGACTTTGTAACAGACTTACCGAGAGGCTTCAGAGCCTCCCTATATATCTGATGCCGCCTCGATCTGGGTGGTCAAAACTGGCCTTGACCAGCCGGAACGAAGCAGTCTGTTTTGTCTCTTTATGTGTGTGTATGTTCACATTAGAAAGCTGTACACAGGCCAGGTTCCTCAGATCAGGCTCCTGGACTATAGAGTGCATGAGCGTGTGTAATTGCATGCCAGACAGAATGTGCTCCTCATCTCTCTTTTACCCAGGCAAAGTGCAATTTCCATCCCTTTCTTTACTATTTTTCTTTCAACCGTTAAGTCAAAACGTCTACTGTGTGTATGCATGCAATAAGTCACATAGAAACATTGGATCCTACTGAAAAATACAAAACGAAGAACATAAACTATGATGGGTGTGTGCGTGGGAGAGGGTCTTCACTTCATGTTATAAAGGCATTGTGTCTGTACGCAGAACACACAAAATGCAGAAATGTTCAGATTTAAAAATGCTAATGATTCCTTATATTACTTAGTAGATACATTCTTTAAATGTAAATCTTATAAAACATATTTAATAAACAGGTGGTCCTTCAACTATGGGCACTTTTTGTTATTAGGAGCAAAATAGTTTGTCTGTTTGACAATAGTTTGTCTAGTTTGTCTTTGTTTAGTTTTAAACTTGCAATTAAAGGTTTTATGAGAGATTTTCATCAATTAAAAGTGTGGGTCTAGTGCAGATGGTAAGCAAAATCTATACATAAAATATATTTTAAAGTAATAAAAATTAATTATTAGCCTAAGTTTCGTTTTAAAATGGCTTTTACATATCAATTAAAAAAACCCCTTTAAATTATATAAATATATTTGGTAACACATTACAAGACGGGTGCACTAACATGCATTAAATAATGCTCAACTAATGCACAGATAATCACAAGTTAATGTATGACTCATGAAGAACTACACCACTTATTAATAATTACTGCATCAGCAACGAAGATGAAAATTCTATATGATTAATAGATTAAGTAACATATGAATTTCTATTAATTAAATGTGTCATGTATTAATTCCCTAATAACATATATTAACTAATAATGTCAATTCATGCGTTAATTACCACAATGGTCAAAGCTATGTACTTCAATTTCCAGTTGCTTTAATTAATCATTCATTAGCTAATGATTTGCAAAGGTATCATTATGTTATGACTTTACTTGTTGAGGCACATGACTTAACTAATTGTTAAGTAATATGTCATTATCACATGTCTGTCTGTCATTAGGTGTGTTCGACATCGGCTGCGGCTGGATGTTGCCGCGTGCAGGCGGGGAAGAGCTGCAAAAGGAGACATGAAGTCGGACACTTTCTGCTTCCCGTAGTGACGCTTGCACTGTGTTTGCATACTTTATCACAGCTGAAGTGAAATAAATGCAATATCTGTCAAATACACAGATGTTTCAGAGACATTATTGTCATGTAATACTTTATGCACTACAGCATCTGTTTGTACAATAATAAAGTTTAACATATAAACCTACCTACACTATCAATGAAGTGGGGTCTACGTTTTTTATCAGTTTTATTTTGATAACCATGACAGTATAACATTGCGACAACATGAAAAGATGTTTTATAAAAAGCATTAGTGGAACTAAAAGTTTTAGAATAAACACAAAACACACGTGATCGCTGTCATGCGGTGAATCCGGCCAATCGTGGAACAGCTTGTGCTGCCGCTGTGGAGAAGCTCCACAGAATAAATCAGCCGGCTGCTCTCGAATCGCTCTCGCTGTACTTTGTTGACATACGTCACAGTCACATGGCGTAGGCGCTGCCTCAAGTCGGACAAAATTTCTAACAGGTATACACTAAATCAAGTCAGCTGACGAACAGTCTGTGCACCGGTGCATGAAGTCGAACAAGCCTTTTGTTAGTTCTTTCAGTTGAATTTTGACTCTGTCACATGTTCCTTTGTCTTAGTTTCCCGCCACTTGTCTGTTTCCTTGGTTACCCTCGTTAGTTAAGTTCTGTTCAGATGTGTTTAGTAAATTATAAAATTTCTGTCTGCTATTTAAAAGGGTAATATAGCGCTGGGAAGATGAATGTGTATTTATCTGGGTCATTTATGTAGTAGAAATGTGAAATTGTTTTTGAATTTGGTGCCTTCTAGACTGAGAAAAGACAGAAAATGTATTTTTGTCTCGTGGATGAAAGACAACAACTCCCAGAATGCACTTGCTTCGCTGCCCTATGAGGCCACTCCCAAAGCCACGGCTACTGGTTATCACTTGCCCACCATGACACCGCCCCCACCATCGTTTTGATGTTCATAGTAATAAAATAATTTCGTTCAGTTAGAGAATAGACACTACAATTAAAAACTGAACGTGTCTTTTCAATAAAGTGTGAGTGAGCCGAACGAAAGTCACGGCACAAACACAGCAGGAGTCAGATTACATTCATCACGAGAGCGAAGAGCTGAGCTGAGCTGAGCTGAGCACGGCAGTCATTCACAGAGCGTGTTCAGTCTGGTGCGTTTTCCGATCATGCCTATGGAAGCTTAACTTTCACAGGAATTTGTTAAAAAGTTGAAACACTCAAGTACAATAATTTGAATATACTACCGGGTTTCTACTGATACAAAGCTTAATACTAATCACTGAAGTAACCCTTTAAGTTCCGCTTGTTCCTCTTGTCTTGGTCTAGTCTCTGTTATGCACTGTTCTGTTCACATGAGTTCCCCTGCCTGTCAGCCTGATCCAGAGTGTGACAATTAAAGAGTGTTTGGATTTCATTCTCCTGCGTCTTCAACCTGTTCCTGTGCACGCCTACCTGTTACAGTCATCGTGGTTATGGGTTTTGAATTAGTTAATAGTCATGTGCCTCAACAAGTAAAGTCATAACATAATTATACCTTTGCAAATCATTAGCTAATGATTCATTAAAGCAGACAATTGGAAGTTGAAATGCATGGCTTCGACCCATTGTGGTAAATTTACACTATTAGTTAATACTATATGTTATTAGGGAATTTATACATTATGACACATTTAACTAATAACAATTTATTGATTATGTAATCTATTAATCATATAGAATCTTCGTTGCTGATGCAGTAATCATTATTAAATGGTTTAGTTCTCCATTAATCATACATTAACTCTTGATTATCTGTGCATTAGTTAAGCATTAATTATTTAATGCATATTAGTGCATCTGTATTGCAAAGTGTTACCATATATTCCTTTTGGATATGATTTTTCAAAATTCACTGCCACCTTTACCATGGCATTATCAAAGTATGCAAGCTTTCAGAGCCATAAATCCATCACTGGGTGAATCAACTTGTTCATCATGACTATGATTATTCAACCAAGAGCTCATTGTAATTTGAAATAAAATGCGTTTGAGCAATCTGGACATATAAGGTGCCTACAAAGGAACTTCATATGCAAAAAAAAAGAGAAAGCGAGAGAGAGCGCAGAATGGCAATTGTATAGGTACAAATGTATAGGCAATTATTGAGTGAATGTATGATTAAAAGATAAAAAGTATCTATATCTATTTGCTACTTGAGCATCAGAAAAAAAACATTGATGGTTTTAAGACCGACAGTGTTATAGATGGATTGTCTGACACATATGACACACTTAAAATATCTCTGGCATGAACAGTTACACTAAATCCTATTAATAGCTTTTTTCTTTTTATAATAAAAGTACAAACAAATAAATAAATAAATGCTAGAGATATTGTGTGCCTTTACGCACAACTACCCCAGCTGTGCTAATTAAATAATTTTCATGCTCTAATATCAGCTAATTGCTTTAATCAGATGTTTTGATGCATAACTGTGACAAATACCTGCAAGGCTTGTTGCTGTGGAGCAGTGAGCCGAACAGCAGTACTGTACAGTGTACGATTAGCTGAAAACATGGAGTCCTCTGGAAGACGTTAAACAGACAGACCCGGACTAAACAATAAAACTACCTGGTCACTAGCAGCATGAAAGCAAAGGAGAAAAAAAAATGCATCAGATTGTCTTTTGCTAAACAATGGCAAGACCAATCCTCTCCAAAGCACGTTTTTATTTCCAAACTATAATCTGAAAAGCATTAGACACAGTGAGGGAAGGACTTTCCTGGAGATCTCTGCTTTATTGAGGGTGACTTTAACAAGTATCTTCTGCTTTCAATCATACATTTTTTAAATTCAGTTTTTGTTGTGCTTATTTATTAAAGAAATAAGAAACTGAAAGGAAGACGAGACAAAGATATGATGTTGTCTCGTTAACACCTTAATAGTTTAACTAGGGATACTTTAAGGTCAGTGATCAATGCATAAAACATGAAGGCTGTAAAGCAGAAGCACGTCCAATATCTCCAGGAGTCTTCACTGTGCTCAACGGAACCAGACCATTTGCTAAAATCGCAACTAAATCCTCAGTTTCAGCTTTTGCTCTCTTACCAAGCAAAACCAGTGCAAACAGAAACTGTTAAGTCTGTAATGCCGTTTTGTTTCTGTCAGTAAAAAACAAACAAACAAACAAACAAACAAACAAACCCGCTAAACCAAACCCGTGGGTAAAAGTGTCGTTACTTGAGCTCCAGAGAGCGGTGATGTTTTACAGTGGTAACCACAGCAACAATGTGCTGCGTTTGACACAAAAGTACATGTAATTGTCCTTCATTTAAGTACACAGTATATAATTGTTTGATACGCATCATAACCTCGGCGAAATGTGGCGACGCGGTCCGGTTCTGTCACCCATGCGCACGTGCTGTTTCTCCACACACAATATCTTGTTATTAAGATTCAAATATGACTGAAATATGATTCTTACCGCTCTGCGAGTCTGTGATGATTATTTTATGGAGAAGGATGCCCGGTCAAATGACGGAAGGTCCCAGTATTTTAACCGCTGCCGAACTCGCCTCCTCCGCCTCTGCCTTGTCACCGTTGAACCCTTCACGAGACCTCAGAGCGCGACTCAAATTGTCCGATTTTAACATACTGTTCGGTGACAAGCAATATTTTACGACGTATTGGGAGTGTTGTTAAGGTTCCTTTGCAATCTGTCGCTCTGTTCATAATTTCAGTTGGATAAATTCAGTCATTTCGAAGAAATCACTGCCGATACTCGCGGTCTCGCTCACCGCTGAGTTCATTTTCGCGCGTCTAGCGCGAGCTCGTCTCGTGCCCGTATTTACCTGGAGAAATATTCTCGCGCGCATACAGTGTCATTTTCAATCGCGCGGCTGAAGTCGCTCATTACAGTGAGCACGTGCGAACTATCCATCCTACTGTCAAAAATAAATGACTACGATTTTAAACGGTGTCCGCATCTCCTCTCCGTCCTCGTGGGGAGGTTGGGACACAGTGGCTGCTTGCACGGATGACCCACACTTTTTTTTTTTTTTTTTGGTTGTTTATCACAGGGAAAGGCAAAAGTGCACGACCTTGTCTAAGGGCTGTAACGGCGAATTAAAACTGAAGGGGAAGCCTGACGGATGGTTAAACACTGACGAGTGGCATTTCTGACGTTCATAAAAGTCGAAGGATGATTGACTTGCGCGCAAGCACGATGCGCGCTCCCGCTCACATGCATGATTTCATTTAGACATAAAAAGTCAGTGTGCTCTAACTTCACTTTAAGCTGTTTATTAAATGAATAAAATAGACTATAAAGAAACAGTTGTAATAAATTGTTGTAATGCATTTAATAATTGGTTTATTGTAAAGTATCAGATAAAAGAAAAATCTGGAACATTAGATCATTTTGAGAATGAGAGAAAAGGCTCATTTTTGTTTTTATGATTCCTACTAACATACTGTTATTATACTCTTAGTCCCTTCTCTTCTTCAACTTAATTAACTAAGACGTCTAATACCTGCCCAGCGCTTTATCCTCAGCCAGAATTTGAGTTGATGGTTCTTACCCTGAAACCGTGTTCCATCAGTCTAAAGTCAGTCTTGTGACCTCTCCATCTGCTTCTCTGACATTCAGGCACTCTGACAGGAACTTTGACAGGCTGACTGGTTCAGGTGCATTGGCTGACATCTTATACAGACAGTGACATTAGAAATGGGGTTCCCTCCAAACAAGAGGCATCTCTCTCTCTCTCCCCCTCTGTTTTCTTTGTGTTCTGGCTCTCTCTCTCTCTTTCTCACTTGTCAAATGATGGCAGGGCTTAGGTTGGTCGGAGTCCAGGGCATGAAATAATTATTGTTGCTAGGATGGCGTGGATATGATCAAACTGTTCACATAGTTGTGACTGGGAGGTATAGGGTGAAATCAGGCTTCCAAAAGTTTGAGTATACTCTGGGTGGTTTTGTTGTACAGAAGGGTTTTCGGCATATGGCGCTCAAAAACAGCCCGAAGTGACACAGAGTGCTCCAGTACTTCTCTTTGTCACATCATCTTGTGGCGTCTGCCAGAAATTCCCTGGCGCCCTGTTTAACATGAATCTCTCACTCTGACTTGTGGGAAAGGAGAAGAGGTAGAGAGGCAACACTGAGACGTCGGATCAAGATGGTGACACTGTCACATCAAATCACTCTATTAATCTGTCAGTCAATGTGATTGAACAAATGATCAGACACTCATTTCAGAGATATTTTTTTTCTTCTTTTTTCCAAGCAGTTTCAAACTCCCAAAACAAACTCCAAATGAAGTTTGTTTTAGCCTGTTTTGTTCGAAATGACATCACATCAGTTCATTCTTCGATTTCGTATGAAGTAAATCAGGGCCTTACCTCTCACTCCAGCTGATCTGATGGTAGCTGCTAGCATCCCAGCCTGACAGACAGACATTTCAGAATGGATGATGGACCACCACCTTCAGTTCAACCTTGCAAAGACAGAACTGCTTGTGATCTTGGCCAAATCTAACACTTCATCACAGTTTCTCCTTTCAGCTAGGTTTGTCATCCATAACTCTTTCCAGGACAGCCAGGAACCTCTGAGTTGTGATTGATAATCAGTTAATCCTCACAGACCGCATTGCTAGAACGGCCCAGTCCTGCAGATTTGCCTTAACGGGAAAATCAGGCCCTTCCTATCGGAGCATGCTACACAACTCATTGTCCATGCTCTTGTTCTATTCGACTGGACTACTGTAATGCTCTCTTGGTAGGCCTTCCAGCATATGTCAGACCTCTGCAAATGATTCAGAATGCAGCAGAAAGAATGGTCCTTAACGGGAGTCACACTTCACTTCATCAATTTGCACTACTGGCAGCCAATAGCCGCTTGCATCAAATTTGATGCACTAATGTTTGCCAACAGAATGACTGCTGGCTGTGCATGCCCACCTAAATTCACTACTTCAGACTTATGTGCCCTCCAGAAGCTTGCACTCTGCAAGTGAACGGTGTCTTGCGGTGCCATCCCAAAGAGGCACAAAATCAATTTCACAGACCTTTACCTGAACTGTTCCCTGCTGGTGGAATGACCTGTCTAACTCATGCCGAGCAGCTGTGTCTTTAGCCTCTTTCAAGAAACGGATCTTTTTGTTAACACTTAACCCATTAATACACTTTCTATTCTATTATATTTCTACGTGTACAGTGCTAGACTAACTAGGATTTGTCACAGCACTGCCCTATTGTTGATTTAATAGCTTCTACTGGTCTCCTTATTTGTAAGTCACTTTGGATAAAAGCATCTGCTAAATGTTTAAACGTAAATGTAAAAGTAAAAACAGTAGGCATACTATATATACAATGCAGTGTGCAGTAAGCATTATCTTGCATTCCAAACAAAGCCCTGCGCTGCATGTCTTTCATATTGCTGTGAGAAATGCTGCCCTCATGTGGTGCAATGACGGGTTCTTTGAAGAGGTTAAGGTGTGAGTGAAGAAGTGATGTGAAAGAAATACAGAAAAAAGCAGTAGTAATTTAACTGGCCAGGAGGCATGGCTTAAAGGCATAGTTCCCTCAAAAGCAAAACTTCTGTCATAATTTATGTTGTTCCAAACCTGTATGGCTTTCTTGATCATGAGAGGGTAGAATGTTAATGTTTCTCTTTTCCAATTCACTGAAATAAAAAAAATAAATCACATAAATGTTCAATAACAGTCACTACTGCACTCATACATATCATATAATCATACAGGTTTGGCTTTTAAGAAGATACTATAAAAAGACACTTCATTAGCCAATAAATGTACACAGCACAACAGCCAAAATTATATTTCATTGGATGGAAGAAAACGTCTGGAGATACAAGGCAAGTTGCCATGGAGATTAAGATAAACATGCTTAAATGCAAAAGCTTATACTATAATCATAGTGAATTTCTAAAGCAAATATTTGACTTAAGAAATAAATTGCATTTCTGCGTTGTGTCGAACATGAAGTGTGTATTACAAGTTTGAAGTATTATGATAGTTCTCTGACTCTGGGGTAGAATATGTGTGCGTACATGTGTGACTCATGTGCAGCCCAGGGCATCTGCTCTGATGGCAATGAATGTGAAACGTGCCGAAGCACAATTTGAAAATCACAGCTAAATATAGAAGAAAAACACACTAGTAAGCCAAGACCTTAGGAGAAGAAGTCTTAGTCAGAATGTCATTTCTCCATTCATCTTGTACGAAAGCGATCCTGGTATTCAAACATTATCTTTTCCCCTTGACAGGCAAGTTAAATTTGTTAATGAAACCACCTCACTGCTGGCTGGAGTATCAAAACCTTAAACTTTCCACAGGGACATTATGTATTTGTGTGGTGAGATTAAGAAACGGTGTTCCCTGACACGTTTCTGTTAACTATAAGGCTTTAAGTGTTGACAGATATATTTTATTATGCAAGTGGTATGTGCAGTGCATGACAGCGCCACTTATAAAGTCTGTCACTCGTGCTGCCAGAACCATCTCACATATTTACATCATACACACAAACACACACCATTCATTAAGGCAACAGCAACGTAGTCCAAACTGATTATTCATCATCATTTTACCCAATGACACATGCATTCAAACTCCCCGTCTCTGAATTAAAACTATGATTCCCTCTGACATACAGAAACTTCTCTTCAGCCAGACTCTGATTAGATGAAAGTCAGAAAATATGGCAGCAAAGTTCAAAGTATAAACATACTGTTTACTCACTTTTACTTTTAACTTATTTTATTATAGGGATAATGGCTAAACTTTACAATAAGGTCCATTAATTAAAAATGCGCTATACAGTTGTTACAGTATGTATCCATCTTTGTTAACGGTAGTTAATAAAAATGCAACTGATAATTGTTCATTCATGTTAGCTCAGGTCCATTAAATATTAATAGATACACATTTTAATTTCTATAATGTACAGTATTAGTAAATGTTGAAGTGAACATTAACCCTTGAGCATCAATTAAAAAAAGTTACACATAGGTCCATAGAGGACAAAAATGTCCATGTCAAAAAACTGTCATAAAAAAATGAATATTGGGTGAACAGACTTAAGTTTGGTCTCATTTTAAAGAAGACCCATGGCAGATTATTGTTGAAGTCAAACAAGTTATAGAGGTTTAGGAAAATGATTTATGAATAATATTTTAAATAAAATATATTTTATGAAACACTGAACTCTAAAATTGCTAGAAAATCAAAGCCATAAATCTAAAAAAAGCTGTGTTCCAAATTTGAGGTTAATATCTCAAAAAATGAGCTCTCGATAAGATTTTGTTGGGTGCAGTGCCAACCATTTCCCCAGTAGATGCCAGCAAAGCTCCACTGGTGCACACAGCGGTTGGCTTTGTGATTTGCAGTTGAGTTTTTCTTTCTCAAATATTACAAGCACACACTATTTCTTTTTTTATTACATACATACACACCACACTCTGATATCCATACTAACAGACCCACAGTTATAGCTGCATAATTTATCGAAAAATGTCCATGAGGATGCACAAGGGTTAAGATTAATAAATGAAAGTATTTTTCATTGTCAGTTCATGTAAACTAATACCGACAAATGAAACATTATAGTTACCAGAATAGTACTCAAAAAGGAAACTCAGTCATTCACTCACTTGCATGTCGTTCTGTATGACTTTATGTTTTAACTTTATTCATATATTTATTAGTTTCTGGTTTTGGTTAGTTTAAATTCAGAACTGAAATAAATTATTCAATATGAATGCAAAACACAAGTAAAACCATGAAGTACAGAAAGACAGAATTGTGTCTGTTGAATGGCCTTCACTCATGTCAACTTCCTTAGTTGTGCATCTGGTAGACAGTGTCAAGAGACACAAACCAATCTGCTATTACCTGTATGTAGGCAGATGTGTATCTCCTACCCTTTCTATGTACTTCAGGTTTATTCTGTATTCACTGAATGATCTCTAAGTTTCCCCAGTGTTGAATATTCTCTTCCAAAGTTTGAGTATACTTTCATACTGCATATCAAAACCACCTTTTCCTTCACATCAAAGTGTCTGCAAGCCTTGAGAAGTACAATGGCTATCACCTTTATGGATATCATAAAGAACATCCATAATGAACTCAAACACAGATCTACAGGCCAAATCTTTTTAATCACACTTACAAAAATGATGTAAGATTTTAAAGTGATTTCAGACACATTTCAAAAAGACTTGTCTGTCCTTTGCATCATCTTATACTACAAAAACTTGTCAATTGTCAAATATAAAAATAAACAGCAAGACTGTAAGGGTGCACATGGAAGTCACAGGTTCATTTAGAGAGGTACCGGCAACAGAAATCGGTGTGATGTTTCTAGCACTTTGCGTATAAAAAACATTTTTTATATTCCATCATGCAGAACTGGATTGATTCGTAGCAGGGGCAAGTCTGGTAAAGCTGAAGGGGAATGACTTGAATGGGATAAGTTAAGTTCATTTGTCTCATCACATCGGGTAGTTGAGCACCACATCCTGTTTGGCCAGCTCCAACAACATAGGGTCATCGAAGAACTTGCTGATACTGACATCTTCACTCAATCCCTGGAGGAAGAGGAGGGAAATGATGTTGATATATAATGATATATGATGCATATTCAAACTAAACAAGTTGATTGACACTTCAGAGACATCAAACATGTCTTACTTTGCGCCTGCGGGTTTTGATCATAAACTCTCTGGCCAGATGAGGGGCCGGCTGAGGCTCTAGGGGACGAATCACAATGCTCTTATCCAGAGGATCACCGGGAACAATCTAGAGTGAGGGGCAGAGACAATAATTACTCAGGACAGTGACAAAAATCTAATATCATGTGACACACACACACACAGTTAAAGGCAAAGGGAGTCTGAGATAAGCTGCTGCTGACTCAATATTCTGCTACTCAACAAACACATCAGAACACATCAACTCACACACACGGGTGAATCCTATGCAAACATGTCCAAGTCACATTTTAACCCAAAATGAAAAGGAAAGAAATTATATTTAGCATAAAGAAAATTAAGCCTATTTTTAAATGACTACTTTTTGCATTGCAACATTATTTTTGCCAAAAAAACCCCAAACCATATTTCTTTTGTAATTTCCAATATTATTAAAAGTGGTTCTTCTTAGATTCTCTTGGTTTAAAGTACTGTAATACAATTGTTACATCAGTATACATTAAAGTAGTACAAAACAATACTACCATTTAAAATACTAAATATCTAAATATTTCTACATTTCCTTCCAAATTCTCATTGCTCAGACATTTTATTGTAATTAGGTTCTTACAGTAAAAATATTGTAATACAATTTGTAAATGTATATTTTTTAATTAGCAGCAGCTAAATAATTTAATAAAAAAGTACAATAATTAATCTATTATCAAAAATAATTTATCAATCATCAATTTAAATAGATTTCTCACATTACTGTGCTTAATTGCCATTCAAAAGTGTCTTTAAACAACTGTTCAGTTCTCACCATAAGAATACTTTAATCCAATTTTAATAAACTATAAATAAAAAAAAAAAAAACAGCATACACTAATAGTGTATTATTAATAAGAGTAATTTACAATTAATTCATATATATATTTTCCTGTTACTTTGCTTAATTGCCATAAAATTGTCATTATGGGGATAAAAAAAAAAAAAAAAGCACGCCCATGTCACTTTTTTCTTTAAAAAAAAGAGAAAAAAAAAATGTAATCTGGAAATCATATTTTGGTTAAGGAAATTGAAGACTATTTCTAAGAATTTTTTTAAACCAAAATATGACCTTTTATTCTAATTTTGTTTCATTGTCGGGTGAAATGGGCTTTTTTACGTACACACACAAACCTTCTTATACTCATCCAAACACATACACACACACATGAGAGAGAGAGAAGGAAAAACCATGATCGTACCTGCCAGTGGTGGAACACACTGAGCGCAAAGGCCTGGCCCTGCGTGTGTGTACGGAGATCGGTTTCAAAGCCAAACGAGTCGATAGCTGGAATGAAAGCCTTGATGGTGTAGAGAGGAGAGCCGGGGATTGGGGCATCCTGTGTCACATGACCTCTACAGGACACAGAGACAAGAGATCAGTCAGAGGCTCATTCTAAAAGGAGACCGCCTTTATTAGAGTGTTGCTGACATTTGCTGCCTTGAGCAACAATCTGCTTAATGTGAGTGTGTTTGCTGACAAGTCAGCAATGTCCTCATTCTGTGCGTGTATTTTACCTCCTGCGTGCCAGCACCGTGTACACAGCAGAGACGCAGTCAGCAGGTGCCTGAACCTCCACAAAGTAATAGGGCTCCATCAGCCTGGGTGTGGCCTACAGAAAATAACCAATCACAAAGTGAGGAAAAAAGTGGGTGAGTGAGAGAGAAACCAATTACGATAATCAACTTAATCTACTGAACCGAGTTAATGGATCACGTAATTGAATTAAACAGTCCAATAAGACTAATGGAAACAATAATTAGGCAGAGAAGGAAACAGAGGAAGATGGGAAGAAAGAGAGGTGCCTAAACAGACCTATCGAAGGATAGATTACCATGAGAAAGGCAGAGTAGACGACTCTGCGAGCTGTAGGGATGACCTGTCCTCCTCCTCTGTGCAGCGGTTCCTGTGCGATCACGGCATCTAGGATCTTAAACTTCACGTTGCGAATTGCTGAATGCAAGGATTGACAAAGAGACACATTTGTTATAAACCATAAAAATAAACATTTACAAATGGTGGACTTAAAGGAATAGTAGCAAAAACAGCCTGTTTAACAAAGAAAGGGTGGAAAATGGTAATGATAGAAAAATGCAAAAGTCAAGTAGGGCTGTCAGATTGCTAATTGAGTAATCTGATTTTTTTTGTGGTAATAAAAATGTAAAAAAACAAAACTTAAAACATAAAATAACAACGAAGCAATAATATTTGGTTTAAAGTATCAAATGCAAGTAATCAGAGGGTGCCAAAAGCCTGGTGTTGTTACACTTTACAGCAGATCAAATCCTTGTTTAATATTGGCTAAACAACATTTAATTCAAATATGTACTTAATCTTTAATATTTGTCCACTTATTTACGATAGAAATGCTGCAGCCACTGTAATTTCTTGAACAGGAATATGTGGACCTGCACTTTAATCTAAATGTTAAAGCAAGAAAAATTATCATGCACAATGTCCAGTATTGACATATATATGCATCTGCATTTAAATATTTACTTGCATTGAAGAGTATTTTATTGACTGCATTGTGGTTATTACTATTTTGCCTTCAAAAATCGTAGATCTCTCATATTAAATATTTTACAATGTCTTACGTTCATCACATAAAGGACCCTCGCGTGTGCCCCACTGGAATCCCTGTACAATGCTGTCCTTTACTGAGCCGAGGAGAGCCTTATCTACCTACAACACACAGAAAAAGAGAACAGATCATTTATCGAGTCATTCAAGAGTCAACAAGTTCAGTTGTCCAGTGCATGACCTTTCACAAAAACAGATGGCAAAACATACACCAAATAACACACCAACACATCCATGCCAAAAGCCTTATTTGCAACCCAATTACAGTAGAATTGTATGAAATTCAATGAAAATAAATTAACCTTGTCAAACATAATTCGTGTCAGCTGACGTGTAAATTACCTCAGAGGGCAAAGTGTCGTCTACTAAGATGTTGGGGCCAGTCGTGTCAGGTCCAAATGCCCAAATGGAACGAGCTGCTAGCAAATCCCAATCATACTTGGTCTGGAAAAACTCTCCCAACTTTTTCCTATAGAGAGAAAGAAGGGTATATTTTAAGTTAGTTAATAGATTATAGGTGAAACAGCATGTGGCTTAAACTGCACCTCATACAATACCATTCAAAAGTTTGGGATTGGTAAGATTTTAAACAAAATGTTTTTGAAAGAGGTCTCTTATGCTCACCAAAGCTGAATTTATCTGATCAAAAATACAGTAAAAACTGTAATATCGTAAAATATTATTACAATTTAAAATGTAAATGAAACAGAAATCTTTCCAAGCCCAACATTTTGAATGGTAGTTTATGTTGGTACTTATTTTAACCCTTAATGGCCTCACAGCAGAGCATGTTTAAGTACGATTACTTTTTTGTACTAGACTAAGAATATAACCCATAAGTTCTCTATAGTTCTGAGATATTATTCTACCTGTTCCATGTGATCTGCACCACCTCGTTCTCAATGTCTTCAGCTAGACCCTTCTCCAACGGCTCGGCAATCATTGTGATCTTATTCCTACCAATTACACACACAGAGTTACAAATGCACATATCTGAACCCATTTGTTATCCTGTCAAGACTTTTACAGGTCACATTTCAACAAAATTGAATTTCTAAATGGTGGTGTTGAGATACAGGAAGTTTGGTCCTCACTTTTTATTGGGCGTTTCAGCAAAACACTTCAGGGAGGATGTCTCCACCACTGTCTCACAGAAAGTCACCACAGGATCAGCTACCTATGGTGATAAGTCAAAGATAAATCGCATTTACAAATAATGCAAAAAGGATGAGAGAAATAGGAAAATTGTATGCGAGCAAAAAAAGCACCTTGATATCAATCTCAGAGTACATCTTCCGCAGGTCGTGCATTACACAGTCCAGGTACAGCTCACCTGTGCCAAGAATCACATGTTCACCTGACTCCTCCACCTGAACACACACACAAACAAACCAGTACAGATTAATATGAAACAAGTCAGTAAAAAGGTTGCAATACATCTTGATACACTAAAGAAAGAACCAAAATGTTATCATGAAGAAACCCTGACGAATGCCACTCAAGTATATGCGGCACCTGTGCCCAGACTCACGAAACATTCTTAAGAATAAAATTCTTCCTTAACTGCCAATTTCTTATTTTCTAACTTAGAAAAAGATGAGAATATTTTGTATTCCAAAAACATTTCTTAAGAATGTTCTTATCTTTTTCTTAAGATTGTTCTTAAAATAACATTTAAGAAGTATTAATGTTCATAATCAAAAAATAACTTCTTAAAGTTAGGTTCAAGGTTATCCTATCTTAAATACACAAATGTAAGCTGTTTAATGAATTTATTGGATTGTTTCAAATATTAAGCATCACTACTAGTAACAGGAAAGTGGACAAGTACTCTAAAGTGACACAGAAGAAGATTTTCGTGAATCCGTCCCATGGTTTGGTTTTGAGGTTTAATACATGACAGAAATATGGTTTTAAAACAATATTAGTAGCGTGAGTTGTTCTAAAGTGTGTTACCTTTGTTGTAAGTGAAGGATAACTTTTGTTGACTTTTCTGAGTCCATCCAACATCTTGGGCAGTTCTGAGGGATTGACCGGCTCCACAGCTATTTTTATCACTGACGCAGTGTTAAACTTCAATGGCCTGAAGATCTGAGCCTACTCACAATGCAAAGCACATTCAACATCCAATCCCTCATACATTAACACTGCTTAGTTTCAAATAGAGATCTCTCTTTTTCCCACCTCTTCATTTCCACGGGGCTCTGTGATTGTGGCCGTTTTAACAATAGGCTGGTCGCAGCCCTCGATCAGCACCCAGTTACCAGCAGGAACACGATTCACTTCAATCTGATACCTTGCATAAACGCATTAAACATAACATTTAAAAACATAACTCAAAGTAAATCCTACACCATTGAGTAAAGTCAAGAATACTCCCAAACACAATTAATTAAATGTGAAAGACTGATAGCATTTTCTTGTAAAACGTAGACAAAGTAATCTTTTAGTCAGAACTTTGGAAAAATCATTCTTTACAGTGTATATAACAGTGTTTCTCAAACAGGGGGGCTTAACAAACATCTAAGGGGGCCTCAAGATGACTTAAATTATTTTAAATAAGAGATATTTCTTATTTTAATTTACCTCCGTCAACAAAAAACCTGTCTAGAAATTAGGCTAATATCCAGCTTTTTCAAAAGTGTGATTTCTAGACCTGGAAATGTCAAGTAAATTAATCGAATCATAAAATTGCAAGGGTATTTTTTAGAATGAATATACATCTTTCTAGTTATGCCAAGCTCTGAAAAAATCAGAACAACCACATATGACAGTCACCTAGCGACAGAAATCCACAGGCGTCCGATAGTGCAGATCTGTGAGTCCTCCTCATCTTCCAGGCTGTAGTTCTCTCCCAGAACCTTCACTGGCTGGCCTGCCTGCAGGGTTCCACTCAGGACTCGGCCAAACGCGTGGAACTGAACGCCGTCATCTGTGCTATACATCTTAGTGGTGTGGCACATCAGTGGACCCTTAGAAAAAAAAACAAAAAAAAAAACAGTTTGACTTAGTACTTTGGGCCTTTGTGATTTTTTTTTATAGGATTGCTTGAGATGAATACATTTTTATTTTATTCGGTAAGATGATATGTGCATTAACTACATTTACTGGATAAAAATGGCCATCAAAAAAAGTCATGTGACAGAATAATTGACTCAAAAGGACAAGATGACATTTTAGACTGGTCAGCCTGAAATGCTGGAGCCAAAGCCTGTCATCAAAATGATTGGTTACTCCAGAACTGTCTGACATGTCGTTGCTCCCAAACATAAAGCATCTGCCACAGCGTTTTGTCTGCGAGCTCTAAACCACAACTTATTTATTATTTATCTAATAGCTATAGTTGCTGCCCCAATAGCAACAACTTCCATTTCCATTTATATTTTGTGCCAATTTTTATTCATATACTCTACCATTCAAAAGTTTGGGGTCAGTGTGTGTATATATATATATATATATATATATATATATATATCTCTAAAACATTGTTCTTTTGAATATTCTACTGAAAGTATCCTTAAAAAAAAAAATCATGGTTTACACAAAAATGTTAACCAGCACAACTGTTTTCAACATTGATCATTTTAAGAAATGTTTCTTGAACACCAAATCATCGTATTAGAATAATGTCTGAAGGATCATGTGATACTGAAAACTGGAGTAATGATGCTGAAAATGCTGCTTTGCCATCATAGGAATAAAATTTAAAATATATTAAAATAGGAAAAATCTTAATGTTGTTATAATATTTTACAATATTACTGTTATTACTGTGTTTTTGATCAAATAAATGCAGCCTGGGTGAGCATAAAAAACATTACGTCATTTTTGAACAATATTGTATAAAGTGATGATTTTGTTCTCTAGAACACAAGAGATGGAAACTCTTACAAGTTCAATGACACGGCACTAATGATCAACCTCTGTAGATCTCACACTTACATCAGGGTCACACTCAGACATTGTCTCTCCGAGGTCTGAATCCAGTCCACCTGTGTAGCTGTGCTCTATCTTGGCTTTGGCACCCCCCTGAGGAGACGGTATGTGTTGCACACACATGTCCACAAAGCCTGTTGAATTGGCACACATTATTAGACCGAACACACCCCACATGTGCAAGAACTTTAATTGAACTCAACCGCACAGCAGCACACAAAAAATAACATTGACGCTCACCTGTAAACTCTCCAAAGAAGCGGTTACAGACAAGGCGCAGCAGAGGTCTAATGTTGAGCTTTAACTCCTCTTTGGTCAGATGAATGCCAAGCTCATCCAAAACACGAGGGAGAGACGTGTCCACATCCCCCACCACCTACAAACACACCAGAATTGCACAGCCTGGATGTGTGTGCGTGTTTGACTGCCTACATCTATCTGAATGTGTAGAAATATTGCCCAAGTTAAAGATGCATGAATGAATTTGAGTGTCCGTCTTACCTGAGAAAGAATCTTGTACAATGGCTCCAGCACAAACTCAACAAAGCTGCGCTGAGAGTTGCTGTTGGGGGCTTTCTTTGTGAATTTCCTCCTGATAGGCACAGAACACAGCCAGTTACAACAACAACAAAAAAGAACAAACAAAAATTCTGCCATTACAAAATAAAATCAGCTTGAGATTCTCACGTTTTGGGATTGAAGTAAATGTCTCCCCACAGTCTTTTAGCAAACTCCATGTAATTGATATCACCTGGAGAAAAAAAAGAAAAAAAGAATAAAACAAAGTTTATGTTTTCAGACAAAAGCTTTAAGTATGCATTTGAACTATAGGTTTATGTATGTCTCACCATAGGTGTCTGAATAGATTTTGGCGAATGAGCCAAGAGTGAAACAGATGCTGTATTGCGAGGAAGCGAAACACACATTTCCCAACAGGGGAGATACAATCAGAGACTCATCTGTGGAGTATGTGCTGCCAGAGAGAGTAACAGAGAGATTTAGTTTCTAGAATTTCAGACAAAACTAAGCTAAAATATGAGCAAGTGTAATACAAATAGTAGCTCTAGGATTTGTCTCAAATAGCATGCTTGATCTACCAGAATGTATTCTTTCAAGTATTGTGGGGTACCTCAACAAGCCGTTGACCTCATCCACAATGTGGCGAAGTTTGTAGTAGGCATCAGTAGGGGGCAGCTTGAGCTCCACGATTAGACGATCTACTTTATTAATACAGATAGTGATGGCCAACCTCTCCTGCACTGCGTGCTTGATCAGTCGCTCAGTGTTCAGCATCACCTGAACACAAAAGTTTATACTTGCATAACAGCTATTGAAAACTACAATACAATATAATGAAAACTACAATATAATCTTACAAAAAATAGTAAGTCTAAACAATTATTTATTTATTTTATTTCAATAAAGACATACTAATGGCAGTCTTGAAACGAAAAACTTGACATCAGCAGTAAATGGTGTATGCACGTGAACTCACCCCCTCGGCAGCATCGATAAAAAGCACAATGCCGTCGGACAGTCTAACTGCAGATGTCACTTCATCAGAGAAATTCACATGACCTGAAGAAGAGCGAGAGAGATAAATCACTTGCTTTTTCACAGCAGTGTGCAAATATACTGTGCACTTATATTCAGTAGTGCCCCCAGAAACTTTCAATAGGGGTGGCGAGAGGAGGCCACAGCAAATCTTGGGGTGGCACCAAAAAAAAAAAAAAAAAAAAAAACTTTTTACATTAGATTCTTTCGTGTAAAGTAGGGGTGTAATAATATATCGTTAAATGATATTGCGCGATATAAAAATGCAACGATATGTATCGTTGTTGTAAACAATATGAATCGCGATATAGAGTTGTTTTATCCAAGGCTCAACTTGCTGTATTTATATGGTATAATGTAATCACCCTCATGTCGTTTTGTTTAACTTTCAAACACAAATGAAGATATTCTTTATGAAACCTGAGATATTTCTGACCCTCCATTTAAAGTCCATTCCTCTCAAACTTAAAAGAGACAAAAAATTTAATAAAGGCATCGTAAAAAGAACTAATCGAGTGTCTGATCCAAATCCAAGTCTTCTGACGAGACATGATGGCTTTATATGATGAACAGATTTACCACAACTCACATACTGTAGTAAACACGGACGTTCAAATGATTGCATGACGTGCAAAAACACCACAAGAGTGAGTAAATGCACAATACAAATTTTTTTGGGATGAGCTTAACATTTACAGTTTGAGAGTGGTGATTTTGACACGCTTTCTTGCGATTAGAACTGTGACGGATTGCATTGATCATCTGAAGCGCACGCGCTGGAATGGCACTCCTGAAAGTCAGCGCAAAAATGATTTAAAGCGGCACTCCTCAAAGAGAAAACTCAAACATCAGTTAAGCCATCAGATCACATTTAGTTTTAGTAGTATGATTATTCAAAGCATTTTAGATGGTTTATTCTTATATGTATAGTGCACTAATAGAGGGAGAGGCAGGACATAGCGAGCACCAGGAGAGAATGCTCCCTGCATTGAAAGCAAGAGTAAAGTGTGAGGGAAAAAAAAAAAATGAACGTTTATGGAGTTTCAGTAACATAACTAGATTAAACGACTATATATAATGTTGAATAATGGATGGGGAATATTTGTGGGTCCTGATAATAATACACTAATAATATTATTACTTTAATAATAATAGTAATTTTTTTAAAAAGCCTCTTTTTAATTTGACTTAAAATATCGTGATGCATATTGTATCGTGAGTTCAGGATCCCAATTTATATCGAATTGTGACAAGTGTATTGTTACAGCCCTATAAAGGATAGGCAAATAACTGCAGTTTCAGGATTCAGACAGAGATGGCGACAAAGAGGTAAAACTTATGGAATGCAGCTTTATTTAAAGAGTAATTAATTGCTCTACTACTAGCCTAAATAATATTAGAATATAAATATCATGACTCAATTCAATGTAAATAATAAATTAATATTAATTAGTGCTGTCAATCAATTAAAATTAATTTAAAAAATCTGTAATTACTCATGATTAATTCTCAAAATTAGCCGTATAAACCAAAACCACTTTTTGTACCAGGCTGTAAAAAATTTTTTTTCTGCTGTAAAGATACAGATTTGACTCCCTTTTGGAGCCTGTCTCTAGCAGCCAGTTGATGAATTGCAGTTTAAGTCACTTCCGTGTTGGCTTCAAGAGAGACCGTGGAAGGTTGCCACTTAGTTCGCCTCCATGTTGCTTCCATGCCGCTGACTGGACACAGCGGAGTCACATGACTACACACACGCGCACGCGACAGTATGTTTTTAAGGGGAAAGTATTAAGAGGATTAAAAAACCCCCCGAAATAACCGACATGGGAAAATTATGTCGGTTAGAGGTTCTGAATTTTGATTAATCATCCAGCCCTCGTTAAAATCAGATACTCTTAAGACTTTTAAAAATAATATTTCCTTCCATAATTATAGCGCTTTTCTGGGTACTCACTCAAAGTGCTTTAAATTTTAGAAGGGGGGAATCTCTTCAACCACCACCACCACCATTTTTTCCTTTTACCACTTGAGTGTTATTGGAATTGGTGACTTCTATCTAATGACTCAATTTCACTGTAAGGCATCTTTACTTTTATTTAAGAATGGTTTTCAGGTACTCTTTACATCTCTGCGGATGTGTCAGCTACTTCAGATAGCAGGAAGTACCTGGTGTGTCCATGATGTTGAAGAGGTAGGATTTGCCCCGTGAGTCAGGTAGCACCATGGTTACAGGAGTACTCTTGATGCCAACTCCCCTCTATGAAAAAACAAAACAAAAATTCTCATGAATACCACGAGAGCACAAGATAAATGCTTGCTTGTAATCTCATTTTAGGCCATTTCTTACCTCTTGCTCTGTGAAAAGGATATCTGTGTATCGTAGCTGCGAAAAATAAAAGATCAACATATAATTTGCGTGACTGTAGTGCTGAACAAACACAGCATGCCATCTTAAAAACAGGACACTTCAGTCTGCATGTGCAAAGAAACATTTATATTCATGATCTATATACTTACATCACTATCATCTCTCTTGCGGATTTCAGGATGAGTCTGTTCAATTAGGCAGTCCACAAAGCATGTCTGGGGGGGATTAATTAAAAATAATTTAGAAAAAATTAATTAAACCAAACTCATCACAAGCTATGTTTCATTCTACCTATTTAAGCGCATTTCAGGATATTGCATAAAAAAAATGCTGGATGGAAATGCCTAGATGTAAAAATGCACATAAAAATGTATGCACTTAATTGAGGCGGATACATTTTTACTTGCATGCACATAAACTACGGTGGAAACACATTTACCGAAACAATCCCTCGATGATCAGCGCAAAAAAAAAAAAAAAAAACCTCATGACTTTGCCTCAACATTTAATGTGATTGGATAACTGGACCAACCAGTGGACTATTTTCATGAATTTTAGGGATGTGGGAGATGCCAAGATCATTTAGATTTCGCTATGAAACCAAATCTTCCGCCATCCGTTTTGTCAGTCAGCTCGCCTCACTCTCGTCACGTGATAAAAGAAACGTGACTCGCGTCCGGCTCATGCTGAATTGAGCAGACGCGTTCAGTTTTTTTAATTGTAGTGTCTGTTCTCGAATTTAACTAAATTATTTTTATTACTATAAAAAAAAAAAAAAACGCCAGTGGGGGCAGTGCCGTGGAGGGCAAGTGATGTAATCGGTGTGCGGCTGAACACCGCGTAACAGACTACCACAGAAAGCCTATTGCATTCCCAAACATCAGGCATACCAACGCAAGATAGCATGACAACGTTTATTGCGTTGGATAAATAATCTTTATTAGGAAAAAAAGAGCCACAATGGCTTCCCCGATTGCAGCAAATTTATTTATACTAGAGATATTTCACACAAATTTCCCAGGAAGTTGCAATGTTCTCTTGTTCACATGGGATGGAAACACGGCTTTATTTACAAATGTTTTGAACGATATTCCAATTTTCTGCATAAAAGATAAATGTGCAACTTTGTATGGAAACAGCTACATATAACACTGAATGCTACTACGCAATGCACCATTTATTAGACAAAAGTGAAAAATCGAATAAGCATGATCATGTCCTTGCCATAAGCATTTACCTTGCCATGGTGTAAGTGTCCACACAAAGTGACATTTCTGATCAGTTCTGAGCTGTCCATCAAATCAGCAAGGAACCTGCGGACAGACATGCATGTAAGGATATGCAATTCAAAACATAGTGGGGAGGGAAAGAGAGAATCAACAATAGTGAACTCACTCCATGTCATAGACTGTGGCTGGAAGCTCCTGCTCCATCAGAGTAAACTGCTTCAACTTTACAGGTTTTATGATGGGCTCTGAGGAGAAAATATAATAAAAATTGCATTTTACATTGGGTGTGCATGTAGTGCATAAACTAGTATTCCATCAGCATGTCTGTTACCTGTTAATGGTTGTGTATCTTCTTCTTGGACGATGGTCTCCACCTCCGGACCATAAACTTCCTCAGCTGTAGGATAATACTTTTTATCCTCATGCAAAACCACCTCCATACCACCACCCTCCTCATCAGCCTCAGCCTGGTCTTCATCATCCTCCTCCTCATCTGCCTGTAATAAGAAAAACAGTACTAATATCCCACCACTTATTGCAACTAGCAGATAAAACATAATTAATCAAAATTCAAGGTTATTTTTGCGGGTTTTAAGTAGTTCAGACACACCTCATCAGCATCCCGGTCCTCTGCATCTAGTTCCTCATCTTCATCAGAGTCCAGCTCTGGTCCTATATAGTTTCCGAACTCATCATAAAGATCCGTCTCCATGCTGATGAGCGCTGATTGGACAAAAAAGACTGGAATTATATTTCCCTACTACATTTGTGCAGAGAACTATTCCGCATGCATGGGAAGTCATTCAATGCAGCTCATGAAAAATGTGCACAGCTGTAATCTAGAAAAACGGTGGCTACTTTGAAGATATACACAGATATGTATGAATAATAAAACAAGGACCAACTAAACAACTACACTTGCAAGATGCAGAATTCACATACTTTCTGCTGAACACGAGCCTAAAATTCAAAATAACATTTGACAAGTTAAACATTTTGTAATTATTGGAAATATATTCAGTGAAAATAGACAATTAGAAAATGTTAAAATGATGAAAATATTTGTTAAATGCATATTAATTACATCTGCTTTGTATTTGTAAAGCTGTAACTTTCATCGGTTTATTATTGGTTACTATGAATGCGATTGGTGCGATTTTGTGTGTGAATTATATTAAAATCAGTTAGGGTTTTAATACAGGTATCAAAACAATTATAATAATACTTTTTACAAAAAGAAAAAAAAAAAGAAAAAAAGAAAAAGTATTGTCACTGTGTTTAAATTAATAGACAGGCCTAATAACAAGTGAGACTTTAATGGTTTTTAACCACTGAACTAGGAAACGTCCCCGGTCTCCATTTCAGAAATATGGTCATAGTTGTGTATATATTAAACATGCATTAAGCATGTGTAAGACAGTAAAGTTACTGTCTAAAACTTAATAATATACTGACAGTCACTATATATCAAAAGTTTAGTACAGCCTCAAAATATGCCGTTAACGCAACTGAACGCGCAACAAACGTACAAAAGAGTATTAATGAATGAATGAATTGCTAATTTAAATAACCTTTCTTTTCTGTCTATCGCATGTAAATGCACTACTTATACTAGTGTTATACCTGTATAAGAGCCTTTATGCCTGGTGTGATTTTATTGTTGTTTCAAAGATGTTCCTCGTAACGTTACTGTTTCCAAACCATGCACCGCGAGGTCCTCACACAGTCCAACGTATGGCGTACGTTGGTGACGTCATCATCCGGCGCCATACACATTGCCCGATTGAAAAACAAGGCTACAAAAAAGATATTGCACAAGTCAGTATTCTGGATATATGTATCCCCTGAGATCTTTGTTCAATAAATAAAAAAGGTCAGTATTCTGCTTTATATTGATACATTTATTTTATTACGTTCCATCTTTTACATGTTGAAATCGTAGGTTACAGAAATAATTAGAACATTCAATACCAACTTTAATGTTGTACAAAAATATGTATCGAAAGAAATATGATTAACACATTCCTATTAATTTTAACTAATCATTTTGATTTAATTTCATTTGCATATTTTTGCAAATGTACTAATAGAAGGATTTCTATTAGTAGGCCTACATTTGCAAATATGGAATTTAATCAAAATTATGATGGAAATTAAATTATAGTATAGTATTAGGGACATTTTAAATTTAAAAATTAGTAAAGACGACTAAATATTTGTATTTTAAAAACAAAACAAACAATAACAACAACAAAAACCCTCATAATTATCTTCACAATTAATATGACAGGCTATCCCCTCAAGACTAACAGGTCAAATAATAATACTGACAGAAGGTGGCACCATATCACTTGTATATGCACTTATGAACATAATTTCTTAGGTCCTCTGTGGGTTTCACTCATTGGGTGTCTCTAATATTTTCAGTCCCACATAATTTACGATGTCCAAGTGTGACTCAGGTTCATTTTCTTAATACAGGGATCTCATATGGCACTTGAACTGGCAGGACTGCAGAGGTCTGTGACTTTTTCAATTGTAAAACAAACAAACAAACATACAAAAAACAGACCAGTTTCTTCCAATTTAGGTAAACATTAATGTCTATTTTAATACAACTGAAATATCCTTAGTGTATAGTACATTATACATATTCTAAAATCTTGTTCAAATGGTTCCAATATATAATGGACATTAAACTCCCTGTGTGATGCATCAAATTTGATTTATATTACACTTTATGCTGCTTTGTTTAATTAGCAATTGTTATGAAAAGGCCAGTTTGAATTAACTTTACCACCTGTAATATTATTGGGGTTTTCACCCAAAAATGAATTTGATGTTTATCTGCTAAATCTATATTTATAATTTATCTGCTTTATCCAATATATAGGTGACTTTGTTTCTTCAGTAGAACACAAATGATTTTTAACCCCAACCGATGCAGTCTGTCAGTCGTATAATGCATGTCAATGGTAGCAAAATCTATGAGAGTAAAAAAAAAAACATCCACAAATCCATATAAAACCCTGCGGCTTGTGACGACACATTGATGTCTTAAGTAAGGGTGTGAACCTACACTAGTCTCACGGTTCGGTTCGATTATGATTATCATGCCATTGATTCGGTTCAATTCCATATCATGATGCATTAACGATGCACTGCATCCTCATGTATACAATTTTGTCAGTCAGTTATATGAACTGAACCTTTAATTTTACCTGCTCAAAGAAAACACGCTTCTTGAATGTATCAAACAAAACTCAAGTCTGGGCACAGAAGACAACAGGAGCATTTAGAATAAATGCAAAAATAGGGGGTCTGGGACGCATCACAGTCAAAACTATAGTCTAAATGCATCTGGTTGTTGAAACCACATATGTAAATTTTACTCCTCGCAGCAATGCTAAAAAAAAATATTTATATCTGTTTTGCAGAGATACATTTATGTGCCCACATGTAAATGAAATCGTTTTGATAAATCAGATTTACACACAGCGTGTGTATTCTCCAGGTCGTTCATAAAAGCCGAAATGTGCTCAGATGTCGTCTTTTAAAGTAGTTGGAGCATTTTTAATTACTCGCACCCGCATCTCGCCTCCCTCTGCCATTGTAGGCAAAGCATGTACACGACAAATGATGTCAGAAAAGAATCAGTACATTATAATCGGTTATGGTCTATTACTGAACCGATACTGAATCGTCCTCATCTGCATCACAATGCATCGAAGAAACGATTAATTTCGACACGCCTAGTCTTAAGACACGAAACGATCGGTTTGTGCGAGAAATGAATAGTATTTATATGATTTTTTACCTCTAATACACCACTATGTCCAACAGCCTTCAGCACATGATCACTTCCAGTAAGTGAGGTCAATCTACACGATATGGCGTAGAGATACACGCGAGAGATCACTTCCGGTGCTTGCATAAACAACGGCAGATTGTGTACAGACCTCACTTACCGGAAGTGATCGCGCGCTGTGTGAGTGAAAACCAATTGTTTCATGTCTTAAGACATCAATGTGTCGTCACGAACCGCAGGATTTAATATGGATTTGTATGTGCATGTTTTTTTTACTCTCATGTGTTACCATTCACATGCATTATACGACTGACAGACTGCAATGGTTGGAGTTAAAAATCTTAATTTGTGGTCTACTGAAGAAACAAAGTCACCTTCTTGGATGCCCTGGGGGTAAGCAGATATACATTAAATTTAAAATTTTTATTTAAATAACTTTAATGAAATACAGAGTTATGTACTGTAAAATACAGGCACTAAAATGCCACCCCAGTGATTTTCAGGCATAGCTGCCAGTTTCATCACATTAATAGGATTTCTGTAGGATGAGAGAGAGAGAGAGAGAGAGAGAGAGAGAGAGACTAGCCTACACAGAAATTTGTTCTGCTCGTGTTTCATGAATGAGGCCCAAAGTGTTTCTAATGATAGCAGTTGGTCTCATCTCTGTGAAAGCACCTTACTGTCCATGTTCTTGCTTTATATGAGATCAAACTGAACATTATATTATCCATATCATTGCATCACTTACAAAAATGCAGGATTAAGAAATAAATAAACTGAGCTCACTTCTGTACGAGTGTCTTCATGAATAAGCAACATGTGTAGGTTAATGCATCTAACAGACTTTATCAACATTGTGACAATACATGCATGCGTTTTTACACTAGTCCTTGCTATTCTCAGAATGTATTAAAAACAACTGCACATCAACAGTGTATTTTAATAAAGCTATTGTTATGTGATGACATCATATATGCAATATAATACTGTCTACGTGATCGCATGTGAACCCTCATGTCATCACAAAGAGATCCCTAGATGAAATAAATCATTCTAAAGGCACAGGTGGAATAACAGATGATGTTTTCCACATCCCGATCTGTTCGTGCAGAGGTTCTTGAATGGGGCGGTACTGGAACGTGTGTAAGAAAGGGAGCACCCTGCTTGTTTGCTGCAGGGCTTATGTGTACCATCTAAAATCTATCTGAGGAAATGGCGAGGAGACCTCAAGATCTCTTGGGTGTAAGAGATCTATTTTCCAGGGGCTTGATGCCAAATGTCACAAACGCAAACAGGACAGTGCAAAATGCACACACCATGTATCATGAGTCTAAATACACTGGCATAAAGAATACATTTATTGCGTTGTAAAGATACTGTAGCGGACAAACAAGGTTACCGCAGATCAACTTGTAGAGTATGGAGCTGCAACACCAAGTTCATGGGTTCAACTCCCATGAAACATGCAAATGATCTTATATGTACTCTTGGATGCTCTTTCCTTCTTAGTAGAATGCTTGTATTTTGTTTCATCATTCTGTTTGAGTTTTGTGTTCGCATGTGCATTGTGTGTGAGTGTATTCTCTGAGGTGCTGCTCTACTAACTCTCTCATTACTCATTTTGATCAGCACACCTGGGCAGCGGTGAAAAAAAACGACACACTTTCCCCCATGCACAATCCCCCTCTTCTGTTCCGTATAAAATAATGTCTGTTCAATTACAGCTGCATGTTCATTTTCTGTTGCTTCTGTCTGTGTTGTTGATACAACCTCATCTCTAACATTAAGCATATAGACTATATTTAGGTCTCACTACATCTGCTGTATCAAGATTGCTTACATGTCTGTGCTGTATCTTGACTGTACTCCATTACTGGACACACACACACACACACCTGTTAATCAGCAGTTGGTCCTTGTGATGTAGTTGATGAGACTCTTGATTGTCGACAGAGAGAGAGGAGAAAATAACAGAAGAGCTTGTCAACCCCATTTACATAATGAATACACAACAAGAGGCTCAATTAGTGCTCATATTAAATTCTTTTGTGAAACTGGTGTTACATAAAGCTATTTTATTGTATTTAGCTTTTTTCTGTAACTAACATAAAAATTACCAAATATGTGCCTATATAGTACATATTAAAATACATATGAATTGACTATTTCACATTAGAATTCAGAATTTTAGAATGATTTCTGAAAGATCATGTGATACAGAAGACTGGTGTAATGATGCTGAAAATTCAGATTTGTCCTCACAGGAATAAATTACATTTTAAAATAAATTAAAAAAATTACTAAACATTGTAATAATATTTCACAATAATACAGTTTTTATTGTATAGTTGATCAAATAAATGTAGCCATGGTGAGCATAAGAGAGTTTTTTCTAAAACATTACAAAAACGTATCAAGCCCAAACTTTTGAACACCAGTGTATATACAGTATGCATTAAAAACAGTAGCACTAAAACAATGACCTTCACTTTTAGCAGAGAGGAAGAGACAAAAACAAATAGCGTTAGATACTATGTTGCACTTAGCGTTTTGCATTTGTTGCACATTTTTGGACATTCATGCAGGTGTAATTTTTTTACTTCTGATTAAGCAGGATGAGTGTCAGAAAGATGGAGAGAAAGATGAATGGCAAACAAGGCGAGAAACTAGTTTATAAAAAGGTGGAGAAACAGCACAGCACATTTGGGGTCACACACTCCTCAACTCTAAGTAGATCACGCTCAGTGCGCCACTGCGTGTGTGTGATATTTATCAAATTCACATTGTATAAATGGGTCTGTGTGCTCTTTAAATTTGGTATCATTCCATGTGTGATGCATACCTACTGTACACCATTTATCTTTAAAAATGTGTGAGAACTTCTCAAAAAGGGCTGCAGTGATTAAACACACAGCAAACAAAAATTAGCCTAAGTGGCAAGACATAAGAGAGTCTGTGGCCTAAATTCCAAACATGAAAAATGTTGTCCTATGTGAGTGTATTTATGGATGTGGCATTTTTTTCTTGGTGTGAAAACTTTTTAATAACCTAAAGAACCTTTTTCCACTATAAAGAACATTCCCTATCTGTCAGTGCAGAGATTCCCCCTGGGCGCTTCGGTATAAAAGAGCATTTCCCTAGAAGAGCAAAATGGACGGCGAGCATCTTTTTAAAAATGCCTTTCCGACCGTGTTTCTGGATGTGGTCGTTTCCTGTCTTCATCTGACAGCCACTATTGCTGTCTCACATGTCTGAGTGACTGCAGTATCAACTTTGTCATGTTCTCACAGTGAGGACATGAACCATCCACGAAAGCCATCTCAGCATACTCTCGCATCAGCATGCTCTCGTCTCAGGCCCTTTGATGTTACCCAGCCTGCTGCCTCTGCACAAAGCAGAGCCACGAGTATGATACACACTCTGGAAGACCTGAGGGTCCAGCTCCTCTGCAGTGTTGTGTGCCGTTGAGCTGCCGGACGATGGTGTGGGTTCTTCTCATGGGGAACCCAGTGTGTTATTTGGCACTCCGGGTGAGGATCAAATGTTGATAGCTGCATTGGGGAGTGGGCTATTGTCCTCTGGGGAGGAAGATGAGGCTTGGATTCAGAGTTGACAGCCATACTTGGGGCGCTGCGGGCATCGGACTTGAGTGGTTGTGGAGTGAGTTGATCCACCTTGTCCTGAGTGCTCACGATTGGATGATTGGTTCCTGGGAAGTGCCTTTCTTCCCGGAAGTGCATGAGGAGGTTCAGGCACCTTTTACTGCACAAAGTTGCTACTACTTCCCTCAATGGTGGGGCTAGGGGTATGTGGAGATTCGTGGAGCGTGCATTGCATGGAGCATGCAATTACAGTGCACTTGTGCCCACAAAGTGCCACCACCTTTACCGTCCTGTAAGATGAAGGCAGCTCTGGCTGCAAAGGCTTAAGGACTTAAGTGGCCTACCACCAGCAGTAAATAAAGAAGACCCCCGGAGATGCCCGATTGACTCGCTTTCCTTCCTGCAAGAAGGGTTGGAACGGAGACTGTTCCCCTTCACCTTGAAGGTGTATTTTGTCGCCATTGCAGCACATCACGTTACAGTACTGTAAAGCTGCTTTGAAACAATCTCTATTGTAAAAAATGCTATATAAATAAAGGTGACTTGACTTGACTTGCAGTTGATGGTAGGTCACTAGGAAAGCACAATCTGGTCATTCATGAGAGGCACCAGGAGGTTAAATCCTCCCAGGCTGCACCATCCCCTCCTGGGATCTCTCTGTGGTCCTTTCTGGTTTGCAGAATGCTCCCTTTGAGCCACTGTATTCAGTTGAGCTTAAGATCCTGTCTCTAAAAACAGCACTCTTGACCACACTCACTTCCAGCAAGACCTGCAGGCATCTTTGGCAGTAAATCGTGCCTTGAGTTCAGATATGTGCCCAAAGTTCACACTACTCCTTTTCAGGACCAAGTGGTGAACTTGCAAGCACTGCCCCCAGAGGAGGTGCACGGTGCCTCTTTGGCAGACATCTGCAGAGCTGCAGGTTTAATTTCCTTGTGTTGGGTACAAAAAGGTAATGTGCAGGAAGGCTGACTCAGTGTCTCTCTTGCAGTGCCATTCCCCTCTAAGGAGGGGATATGAGTGCTGCCTTTGCTCTTCAGGTGAGTTCCCCACTTGGTGACACCCTGGATTGAGTTTCCTCCAATTATCCTTCGGCAGTCAGATGCGGCAAAGGCTTCCAAAACCAGGCCCAGTACTCGAGTGCATACCCGGTCTGTCAGCCTTGTACTGGGCTAGATGCTCCATATGTTGTGATTCCCCTTCGTAATCCCATATGTGTATACTTCAATATGGTACGGTTTCCCTGTTGGTAAACCCATGTCTTTTGCTGGGCAGATTCTGCTCTGCCCTGTCTCTGCGAATGTAGTAGTTTAGAATTAGAATTAGCCTTTATTGTCATTGCATCAGGATACAATGAAATGTCAGAGACCGCTCAGCAATGCTACAATACATACACACATGTAAACAACACAATCACATTCCATTTGTAAACCTAGGTGCAGCAGGTAGGACAAGAAAGTGCAGTTAAAGGTTTCAAACAGATATTGCACAGTCCACAGTAAGTGTTCATATATAAATAATGCAATAGTTTAGTTTAGGGACTGGATGGCTCTTGGATAATCTGTCAGTGTTTTAATTGCCCTGTATCACCTTCCTGAGAGCAGAAGGGAAAAGGGGAGATGGCAGCCAATGATGTTCAGTGCTGTTTATGACCCTCTGTAGAGCTTTTTGTCAGCTCCTGTGCAGTCCCCATACCACACTGTGAGGCAGTATGTTTAGACTCTATGGCAGAGCTGTAGAAGGCGCCAGTAGCTTTGAACACAGGTGGTTTTCTTCAGGACTCCGTCTGTGTTCCAGGTGCTCCAGAGCATCTGTAGACCTGTTGGCCCTGTAAGTAAATTGATGGGGGGCAAAAGTGGGAGGGAGGCTGGCTTTAATATGCTTCAATACTATTCTATTTAAAAATAAGTTGGCTTTAAATTTCATGGCATCAGCACAGCTCAAAAAAGTTGGGACAAGGCCATGTTTACCTTGTGTGGCATCCCCTCTTCTTTTTATAACAGTCTGCAAACATCTGGGGACTAAGGAGACAAGTTGCTCAAGTTTAAGAATAGGAATGTTGTCCCATTCTTGTTTAATACAGGCTTCTAGTTGCTCAACTGTCTATCTTCCCTGAAAGAGACGACATCTGGATGGGAGCATATGTTGTTCTAGAACTTGGATATACCTTTCAGCATTGATGGTGTCTTTCCAGATGTGTAAGCTGCCCATGCCACACGCACTCATGCAACCCCATACCATCAGAGATGCAGGCTTCTGAACTGAGCACTGATAACAACTTGGGTTGTCCTGGTCCTCTTTAGTCGAGATGACATGGACGTTTTCCAAAAAGTACTTCAAATTTTGATTCGTCTGACCACAGAACAGTTTTCCACTTTGCCACAGTCCATTTTAAATGAGCCTTGGCCCAGAGAAAACGCCTGCGCTTCTGGATCATGTTTAGATATGACTTCTTTTTTGACCTATAGAGTTTTAGCTGGCAACGGCGAATGGCACGGTGGATTGTGTTCACCGACAACACAGTTTTCTGGAAGTATTCCTGAGCCCATGTTGTGATTTCCACTACAATGGCATTCCTGCATGTGCCGTCTAAGGGCCTGAAGATCACAGGCATCCAGTATGGTTTTCCGGCCTTGACCCTTACGCACAGAGATTGTTCCAGATTCTCTGAATCTTTGGATGATATTATGCACCGTAGATGATGATAACGTCAAACTCTTTGCAGTTTTTCTCTGAGAAACTCCTTTCTGATATTGCTCCACTATTTTTGGCCGCAGCATTGGGGGAATTGGTGATCCTCTGCCCATCTTGACTTCTGAGAGACACTGCCACTCTGAGAGGCTCTTTTTATACCCAATCATGTTGCCAATTGACCTAATAAGTTGCAAATTGGTCCTCCAGCTTTATATGTACATTTAACTTTTCTGGCCTCTTATTGCTACCTGTCCCAACTTTTTTGGAATGTGTAGCTCTCATGAAATCCAAAATGAGCCAATATTTGGCATGACATTTCAAAATGTCTCGCTTTCAACATTTGATATGTTATCTATATTCTATTGTGAATAAAATATAAGTTTATGAGATTTGTAAATTATTGCATTCCTTTTTTATTCACAATTTGTACAGTGTCCCAACTTTTTTGGAATCGGGTTTGTATGTTGGAATGGAGACTTTGCTTCAAAATGAGCAAAAAAACAGTTTAGCTCTGCCAGTGATGCACTAGTGTTACTGCCAGTGGTGGTGCTGCCCTTGAAGTTTGTAAGATGCTGCACTCCCTGCCACAACTGACTCCATGGTAAACCCAGTCCCCTCCACCCTGTTGGCATGGAGGTCTATCACTTTGGGCTTACATGGGGCACTGGGTAGGTTTACGACTTTACGAGAGCAGTTGCCAAAAGGGCACACTACAGCTTGCCAGCATCTGCATCCTCAACACTCATAACACAGTTCACTGACAGATGGGGAACTGATGTAACCAAGGTGTTATGTCCCCCCTGCCACAATCCTGAACCACCCCACTGATTGGCCGGGACACTGTCTCAGCTCCTCAGCATAAACCTGAATGAGTGGATTCCTGCTGCCATCTTAAACACCCTTAGGGGAGTGGCTTGGCATGCAAATTCCACTCGCCAATTCCATTGCCTTTTTGTCTAAAAAACAGAGGTGATTGGGGCTCCCAAGTGAGACCCCATTTGTCAGTCGACATAACGTCTCCATTCCCTCCATCAGGTACCAAGGGTTACATCAGTAACTAAGACGTTTTGTGGAAAACAAAAAGGTTCCATCAATGTTAAAGGATCTTTATGGAACCATAGATGCCAATAAAGAACATTTATTTTTAAGAGTATGTTAAATGCATCACTTTAATGAATACACAATAAAATCACAGTTCCCATGTACTCATAAACAGACAAACAATTTAATAATTTGACCCTTTACACTCTTGGTTACTGTTGCTAGTTCAGATAAGCTTTACAGAATGTAGGAATGAACTCTAAAGTTTTGTTAGCAGAGCAAAAATGGCCTAGATATTATACTTATGTGGGCTGGAATGAAGTGTGGCACTGTTAAGCATACCATATTGTAAAGCATGCCAATATTATTATTATTATATAAAGAAATTGGTAGATTATGCAGTAACATGATTAAAATCTGAGCTGGCTGTAAAATTTAGGTAAGTGGTTATTTAAAACCTAATTTAACAGCAATAACAGTTTAAGTGACCTGAATTAATAAATTAACATTAATTTACCATAGAGGTGTTCTTATGTTACACGTTAAAACAGTAATGAGGAATGAGTAATGAGATCTTCATCCTGTAACAATGTTTATGCATATTATTGGATAATTTCTTATAAAATTGTTCAAACTATCCAAACATTAAAAAAAAAAAAAAACTTCCATTGATTAACATTATAAAAGAGGCAGGGCTTAGTGAAAGATCAGTTGTATCATTTTACTGAACACACAAATGCACACACTCACTTTTGCTCATATCACTCTACTCTTTCAAACAGCCTATTTTTCCACTCATGTTATTTTCATGCTCCATATGGCATGAATTTAGAAAAAGGGACACACACACACAGTCACTTCAATTAATAATCTGTCAGTGATTAGTTGCACAGAGCTTAAGGAGGACAACATATAAAAGTGAAACTTTCTTCATATCTGCAGAGAGCCAAGATTGTCTTCAGCAGAGAAAACATCCAAACTGTTACTTCATTGATAAAAAGGGAACATTGACATGATTGAGCCTAAGTGTGTGTGAGTATTTGTGAAGTCTCTACAGTAATAATTAAACTGTAGTCCATATGGACCCTTGAATTTCCACAACAGACATCTGTTTCCCTGCCTCAGGGCCAACACACAGACATATTTCCTAATAAATATTACAACAAAATCACATGCAAACAACCACTTGACACCCTGAAATGACAAATGTCTTCATAAATTTGTGTAGAATAAATTAGCAATTATGTAATGGCTGAAATAATACTAATAAGGTGTGCTGTAATGAATGAGCATTTATAATTCATTCTCTATGAGAGCTTAGATGCTTTAACTACACCATGTTTTTTCTTTCTTTGACAGCAGTGTATTTTAATGACTTAAATTTTGGTCTGTTCCCCACATAAAGCTATCATATGACTTCAGGAGGCTTAGAATATAGTGCACAGGTTGTGAACCACTTTTATGATGCTATTTTGGAGTGTGATATCCTCATTCACTTTCATTGTATTGAAAAAGAGCCGCCTGGATATTCCTAAAATATTCAACCTTTGTGTTCCACAGAAGAAATACAGTTTTATGGGTTTAGAACTACATGAGAATGGGTAAACAATGACATTATTTCTCATTAATCACATATGCTCTAAGCCAAACTTGAGAAACTCTGGGAGCCAACTCCTGATCAAACATTTTAAAAAGAAAGAGAAAAAGACAGCGGGGGGAAAACGGGGAAATGTTCTAATTTATGATGCAAATGCAATGTGTGGCAAGGTGGACGAGCGAGAGACGTGGGACTTACACCTTAAGTCCTCTCATGAGGGAGCTTGGAGGCATATAAGGACGAGCGACACCAGTGAAGGATGAGAGAGGATCAGGCCTGGAATTTACGATGTATTTTGTTTATGTTTTATTTTGTGTGTGCGTGGCAGTCGTTCATGAGGGGCTGTCCGCGTTACTTTTGTTTATTTATTAAAGTCTTTTAAATGTTCGCCGGTTACCTCCTCCTTCTTCCCTGAACTAAGAACTGTGCTACACAATGCAAACAATACACATGAGGATTTTACCATCCAAAACCATTAGTTATAATTACAAGGATTCAATTAAAAGTACAGAAGTAATTAGGCAGATACTCTAAACAAATGGTGCTTGGAGACTCAATTAGGCAGCATGCAAATAATATGTTGTCACAGAATCTTAGACCTGATTGGCTGGTTAAATCAGTCAAATCTAAGAGAATTAAAGTTCTGTATTTCTATACGTTATTGTCAGAAACCTTGTTCCTGCTTCAGTGTCACTAAGAGAGAAATTTCCTAAATAAATAGCAAATTACCCCTAAAAGAGCAATTACACAGCGATTCATGTCTTTTTAAAGATGTTCCGTCCATGTCCCACTGGATGTGGGCGATTTCTCTCTAGCTCTGATGGGCACGATTTCTGGGTGGTTCATGCTCTCACTGCGAAAGCATGTCCATCAGAACGTTGTGGTCACGGCTCTCATTACTCTTCAAGAGACCAAGAACCTCCTTAGCCACTTGCCGTCGTGGTCCTTCCTGTGGCCTCTGTGGAGAGCACTGAGGGCGATCTGGGGAGCTCAATGGCAGTGCTTTTGCTGGGTAAATCCCCACAAACTTCCCATTCCCCAGCATGCTCAGTTCATCCGGTTGAGTTTCTGGATGAATTAGTGGTTGAGAAACTTAATTTCTCATTCAGGGCTTGCAGTGATGACAAGTTATCGACGGCAGCATCGAAGGGCGGGCTTATGCCTTCTGAAGTGAATTTTGCAAACTCACAAGGAGAGCAGTTTCCCTTTTTTCCCCTGGGTCACATACACACACTTATTCATGGCCAGACACCAGACAACCACACCAGAACCTTGATGGACGCGGACACTGCCTTCCTGTGTTCTGTTGCATCAGGTCTGCACACAGGAGAGGGCATGTGTGGCAGACAAGCTCGGCTTCTCACCCTGTTGTTCATCCCCACCACTACGGGTCTCTGGACCAAGGTAGGTGTTGTTGTACACCATTCCTTATGGATTTCAGTTCGCGATTCAGTTCGCCAGGTGTCTGTCCAGATTCAGCAGCTGAGGACACTGCACTAGCTTCTCTTCAAGATACTCATGGTCAAACACAAGCTCACGTGTCAAACATCTAGATTGGATTGTGGCGTTAGACCCGAAGAACACTTACTTTCAAGTCTCGATCCTTCCTCTGCACAGACTGTTTCTTCGGTTTGCCTTTGATGGACAAGCATATCAGTACAAGGTCCTCCCTTTTGGATTGTCCGTCTAGCTTCTTCACAAAGATCGCTGCACTTTCCCTCTTTTCTCTGTTTTTCCTGAAGACCATGCTCAGTCAATGCTGAACTGCTTGAAATTGTTTAAGTGCAAGACAGCGGTTCCACTTATATATTTTTAGAGGCTCCTGGGGCATATGGTATACTCAGCTGCGGTCATACCGCTAGGTTGATGCATATGAGACCGCTACAGCATTGGCTTCAGGCTTGAGTCCCAAGAACAAGTGTCCAGTCGTGTTGTTGTCTCACACCTCCAAGACAGGCTCAGGTGCCGTGTACAACGTGCGTCCAGTCTCAGGGTCCTGGACAAGGCCCTGCCTGCACTGGCACATCAACTGCCTAGAGATGTTGGCTATTGGCCTTGAGGTGGCTTCGGCTATTGATTCAGGGCAAGCAACAGTAAGCAACAGTATAAATCAGCAGGGTGGGAAAAAAGTACCTTTTTTTGAGGGGTAAGGCTCAATCTAACACCCAGACCTCTGAAACCTCCATATCTGGTCCATGGACAGAACGAGGAGGAATTCAGAGGCCTATCACCAGCAGTGATATACACCATAACTCAGGCCAGAACCCCCCTGTACTAGGCAGCTGTATGCCCTGAAGTGGTGCATTTTCACTACGTGGTGAGAGATGTGGCATTGGGTCTATGCTTTTCTACCTACAGCAGGGCCTTGAGAGGCATCTTGCCTCCACTTTAAAGGTATACATGGCTGCAATAACAGCAGCCTGGATATAAATTCAGCACTCATGCATTAAATTGAACAAAAGTAAAGACATTTACATGTTACAAAAGAGTTCTATTTAAAATAAATGCTGCTCTTTTGAACTTTCTATTTATTCATAAAATCATGAAAAAAAACTATCACACTTTCAAAAAATATTAAGCAGCAACTGTTTTCAACATTGATAATAGTAAGAAATGTTTCTTCAGCACCAAACCAGCATATTAGAATAATTTCTAAAGGATCACGTGACACGGAAGACTGGAGTAATGATGCTGAGAATTCAGCTTTGCCATCACAGGAATATATTACATTACAAAATACACTGCCCGGCCAAAACAAAGTCTGCTCTCCTTCATACAGCAGGGTCTCAAGAGGCACCTGTCTGCCTCCACTTTAAAGGTGTATGTGGCTGCAGTAGCAGTGGCCTGAATATGTGCCCATGGTTCCCACTACCTTCAAGGACCAAATGGTGAACTTGCAAGTATTCCCTCCTGATGGGGGAAACCCAGCCCTATCCTTGTTGTATCTGGTGCACACCTTGCACATCTACCTGGACCGTACACAGGGTTTTAGTCAATCTGAACATTTCTTTGTCTGCTTCGGAGGTCAGCAGAAGGGGAAGGCTCTCTCCAAACAGAGAAAGGCCCACTGGATTGTGGATGCCATTCTCCAAGCGTATAAGGCCCAAAATGTTCTGTACCCGTTAGGAGTGAGAGCTCACTCCACTCGGGGTATTGCTGCTACAGTTCTTCACTAGCAGACATATGAAGAGCTGTGGGCTGGGCTACACCCAACACCTTTGTGAGGTTTTATAATCTCAGAATGGAACCAGTTTCGTCTCAAATTTTCAGTGATATCAGGTAAGTCTCTGACTAAGTAGTTGGTTGCAATGTTTGCACTTTCGGTCTAGTTCAGATCCTCTTGAATGATGAACTCTAGGCCACCCTTCTCCATCATTTAGCACTTTTACAGTAGCTGCCAGGCCCATTACTCATGGTCTGCCCCTTTTGAGGTGAGCCCTTATAATCTGGCTAGTGCTCCATATGTAGTTGCTGCACTTGTCATTGGCATGCGGAGGCTTGCCTGCATTTGCACCACCTTATCTCGTGACACAGAAACAGTAGTCATGGCATTTAGTATAGGGACCCCTTAGAGTTGGTTTGACACCACGTCGAACGTGACCAACAGAAAGAGAACCTCTTGGTTATGTATGTTCCCTGATGGATGGAACAGAGACGTGGTGTCCCTCCTGCCATAACTCTGTGCTGACAATTTCATTGGCCTTTTCTGATATTCTCAGAGGTGATTGGGACTCCCAAGGACGACCCCTTAGTGTCAAATCAACACCACATCTCCATTCCCTCCATCAGGGAACGAGGGTTACCATACGTAATAGAGATGTTCTTGTGTTTGCAAAACTCTTATCAAAGTCACTGTTTGGATTTACGAACCCGATTCCAAAAAAGTTGGGACACTGTACAAATTGTGAATAAAAAAGAATGCAATAATTTACAAATCTCATAAACTTACATTTTATTCACAATAGAATATAGATAACATAACAAATGTTGAAAGTGAGACATTTTAAAATGTCATGCCAAATATTGGCTCATTTTGGATTTCATGCGAGCTACACATTCCAAAAAAGTTGGGACAGGTAGCAATAAGAGGCCGGAAAAGTTAAATGTACATATAAAGAACAGCTGGAGGACCAATCTCTGTGCGTAAGGGTCAAGGCCGGAAAACCATACTGGATGCCTGTGATCTTCGGGCCCTTAGACGGCACTGCATCACATACAGGAATGCTACTGTAATGGAAATCACAACATGGGCTCAGGAATACTTCCAGAAAACATTGTCGGTGAACACAATCCACCGTGCCATTCGCCGTTGCCGGCTAAAACTCTATAGGTCAAAAAAGAAGCCATATCTAAACATGTTCTTTTTGGAAAACTGGGACACCATGTCATCCCGACTAAAGAGGACAAGGACAACCCAAGTTGTTATCAGTGCTCAGTTCAGAAGCCTGCATCTCTGATGGTATGGGGTTGCATGAGTGCGTGTGGCATGGGCAGCTTACACATCTGGAAAGACACCATCAATGCTGAAAGGTATATCCAAGTTCTAGAACAACATATGCTCCCATCCAGACGTCGTCTCTTTCAGGGAAGACGTTGCATTTTCCAACATGACAATGCCAGACCACATACTGCATCAATTACAACATCATGGCTGCGTAGGAGGATGATCCGAGTACTGAAATGGCCAGCCTGCAGTCCAGATCTTTCACCCATAGAAAACATTTGGCACATCATAAAGAGGAAGATGCGACAAAGAAGACCTAAGACAGTTGAGCAACTAGAAGCCTGTATTAGACAAGAATAGGACAACATTCCTATTCCTAAACTTGAGCAACTTGTCTCCTCAGTCCCCAGACGTTTGCAGACTGTTATAAAAAGAAGAGGGGATGCCACACAGTGGGAAACATGGCCTTGTCCCAACTTTTTTGAGATGTGTTGATGCCATGAAATTTAAAATCAACTTATTTTCCCCTTAAAATTAAACATTTTCTCAGTTTAAACATTTGATATGTCGTCTATGTTGTATTCTGAATAAATATTGAAATTTGAAACTTCCACATCATTGCATTCTGTTTTTATTCACAATTTGTACAGTGTCCCAACTTTTTTGGAATCTGGTTTGTAAATAGCAAATGCTTAAGAGTCTATGATTGGATCATTATTGCAGTGATTATGTTGCTAGCATGTTATGTTTGGCAACAGATCTTCTAACCCTAATTGAGTCAGTAACTTTTCATTTCTTAACCATGTAGGAAGACATCATGGCCATATTCCAGGATGACAAGATTCACCAGGCTCAAATTGTGAAAGAGTGGTCATGAATAATTACTTTCACACATGAATTGGCACCTCTGAGTCTAGACCTTAAATTCATTGAAAGTCTTTGGCATGTGCAGGAGTAGACTTTACAGAGTGCTCGACTATTGCATTGTCAATTCTAGATCTTGACCCAAAATCAAATAATAAATGTAGTGATGTTATGTTTAAGAAATGAAAAGCTACACACGCCATCAATTAGGGTTAGAAGAACTGTTGCCAAACATATAACATGCTAGAAATCCAATCATAGACTCTTACGCATTTGCCCATTTAAATCAAAACAGCTACTTACTTTCTTTCTTTTTTTTTTTTTTTTTTGGTCGTGCAGTGTATTATTCAAATAATAAATAGTTATTTTAATTTGTAATAATATTCTACAATATATAATATTCATTTTGTTTTTACTGTATTTCTGATAAAACAAATCCTTGGTGAACATAAGAGAAAAAAATCTTACCGATCCCAAATTTTTAACAGTAGTATATACTAAAGCATGGCTTTAAAGTTTCTTTACATTGCCATTGAATGCCAATTCCAACTCAACACAGGTTCACTTGAACCATATTTGTTGTTTACAGTAAACTTTTCTGCCCTTCGTTCAATAACAGATCAATAGCAGTCCTTGTAGAACAGTTCCAAACATAGCAAGCAATGCACAACATGAAACAGTATCAGGACAAGCCACTGCAACCCAAGCTGACATCACAGAGAAAGCCTTAGTATGTTTACGATGAGATCAACCTATCTATCTATCTATCTATCTATCTATCTATCTATCTATCTATCTATCTATCTATCTATCTATCTATCTATCTGTCTGTCTGTCTGTCTGTCTGTCTGTCTGTCTGTCTGTCTGTCTGTCTGTCTGTCTGTCTGTCTGTCTGTCTGTTCTATCTGTCTGGCACTATATATCACAGAAGTACAGAACATATCACACACACACTTCTAATACCACACACACACACGTGTAGAGTCGGATTAATTAGCCAGTGTGACCATGCATGACAGATGAGCATATACAGGTATGTGTGTTCGTTTGTGCTTATTTGTAGAGGCAAATGTCCTGGTTCTGTCACAATCCTTGTGTGTGCACCCCAAACCAAAGAGCCAGCCTCTTTAAAAGGATTATTCATCTGGGAACATGTTCACACACACACACAAACCTTATGCAAACACTATGAAAAACAGTGTGCACAAATTCCCAACTAAGAGAAAGCAACACATTCAAACAAAAAGATCTCCATGAACTGCTAATTTCAGACTCACTAGAACACATTTGTCAGTCTGTAATCTATTCAGCCAACATAGAGGGCAGTAAAATGTACTTATTTTGGTTTTGTGCATGAACACCAGTCTGCTTTTCAAGAGCTCTGCGATTGAGGTATAGCATCGGTGAGACCGTGGTCCCTGCAAATGCCAACTTCAGAGAGAGAGGGAGCAAACGAGAGAGAGAGAGGGTGTGAAAAACTGCAGCAAAGATCAGATAGCAGACAAGGGTAAGAGAGAGAAAGAGAGAGCAGTGTTTTAAACATTCAAAGAGACGAAGTGTCGCACCGGAACATTAGGGGATCTCTGGACACGTGAGACCCTCAAGGATGAGCACAGCAGTGCTGAAGATTACCGAAACGTCAGAACAACACTAGGGAACGTTGATGGAACATTCTGAGGTTGTTAGCATATAATCAGCAGGCTTTAGATAAGAACCTCCTTCGAATACATGCGTACATGCGTGCAAGTTTTCTTCTGTGTATGTGATGCTAAAGATGAGGACCTTGTTGGACAGTCAGGATCCCTTTTTTCTTTGAAAGGGTGTTTCTTCCTGTAGGAGAACTGTGAGAAATTTAATGGAACCATGCTTTAGCTCAACTTCAGATCTCTCTCTTACATATTTCCATGCACACAAAGGGAAGAAAAAAGGTAAGCAGAATGTTTTGTTATCTTAAGTGCCTGTTGACATATTCCTTCAGCTTCTATCAGCTGTCTCACTCACATGGACAGTCCACAGGTATTTTCTGCAACCTGTAGGCGGTTTGCGTTTTTGATGTCTGCAAGTGTTTTAGTGCCTTTAATGTGCCACACATGAATGGAGTCGTATCGAGTAAGTGATGGTCATCAACATTGCATGTCCTGTACCTTCACTGTGTGTTATGAAATCAATGAGGGGGCTGTCACACCCAATACAGAATTCCCACAATGACGGATGTCCCCTGAATGCTGAAATGTCTGCCTATGTTGAGCTCTTCTCTGATTTTAAAACTCTATGAGAATCATTTAAATAAAAAAAATCATGTATGCATTTCAGCTCAGTCTAAAATTAGATTCGGTCAGACGTAATCCACATCCTGATTGTAAACGCTATACGTTCAACACTCAGGCAACCTTTTGGATGGATATAGCATAAAAAAGATATAAAATTATAAAAATTTTATGGTTTTTGAAAACCAGGCTGAATTTCATTGGCAAAAAAAAGTCACCAGCTGCAACTCTGCAGAAGCTTTTCAGCACTGCGCATACGGCAAGGGTGATACGTGTCTAAGTTCATAAAGTTTATTAAATGGGACCGATGCAGCTCGTCTGGGGCTGTTTGGAAAATGTTTGGAGGGAGGAGCAATGTCAAGTAATATCTCAAGTCTGTCAACTGCCTGTCAAAGTTCCCACAAACTGCCATCACTTTAATTTCTCATCATATTTGCCATTTCGGGACTGGAGGAGCTGTTGGACAGTTAGAATATGTTAATTATGTTTGAGAATTAAAATGACAGCTGTCTCGTTTGATTCTAAGTGTGCATGAAAACCATAAAGAAAACATAATGTTCTCTACAGATTAAGTTTCCATCAACCACCCTCATAAGGTGCAGGTATTTACGTCAGACTCATATACTGAGATTATCTTCTGCATATCAGAATACATCTTTCCCCACAAATTCTTTCATAATGTATACATATATAATTTAATATTTTAGCACTACTGAAAAGCTCTGTTCAAAAACATTTTAAGCGGAATTACAAAATGAGCACAGAGAAAAGCAAAGTCTGATAAAATTAGAGAGAGATATAGTAGAAATGCCGACAAAAGAGTATCTTTAGCTATCACAGAACATGGATTAGTTTATCTTTACTCATCATAGTGCCACTATCGAACCACTGCATGGTCAGAGGATCTGCTGACATTCAGTATGGGATTAGCTGACATCACATCAGGACGTAGTGAAGATTGAAGATACTGACCACATGGTCTCCCCTCCACTGAAAATCTACTTTGTATTCTCACGGCTATCATTGAAACACTTATTAAGTGCTCAACTGTCTCTCTCGTTTTGCATCTCTTCTATCAGTTTTGAGTGATTGGCCACCTGGATGATGACTAAAATAACACTGCATGAAGCCGATAGTCACCCCTCAAACAAACACACACACCTACACACACACACACAAAATTTCTACCAGACAGGTTTCCATGGAAACCTCTATATCCCTCTAGATTTTCGTGTGATTCCATTTTAAGTATTGTAAGAACTATGCTGCATTTCTGTGCTTTCATGGGTACACATTAAGGAAATTATATGTTTTTCTAATTATCACTCTCGTTGAATCTTCTTAGCTATTCGCACTCACCAATATAGCACCTGACACTACCCAGCCCCCAGTGTGTGAGTGTGTGTGCACACATGTGGAGTCTGTGTGTTTTGATGTCTCTCTGTCAGTACAGTATGTCTTGGAGCGCAGATTCTTGCAAGTGCGTGTGTGCGTGCAGTAGCCTCACTGAGACAGGCATCTATTATTAGAAAGACAGATCACTTGACTCAGGCACTGGCTAGACGCCTAAATCTGGACCCCACCGGCAGCTCCCGGCTCAGAGCTCTGTCAAAAAAACAGTACAGTGAAAATCTGAATAATGATAATGATGATATGGATAACAATAAGGACCACGTCCCCGCTCCAACTCCTCTCAGGCTATGAGGTGTGCACACTTCAGCACTTCACTGTACAAAGGTGCAGAGTTTCGCAGGAAAAGTGTGAAATTACTTTAATTAGCTACATCTGCGGTGAAACAACCAGACGAAAGATTTGCTCATCTCCTCTTCCCCCTTTCACACTCACAGAACAGCACTTCTGCACACACCCTCAAAAAGGAGTAACACACTTGCTTTTTTAGCTGCAATGAGGATTCATAAGATTTATTTTGGGACTGCTTTGGCCTGCATCACTCAGGTTTACCTTTCATTGACTTTTTCAATATTCGAATACAAAAAAAGTTATAAAATGAATAGACTTTTTAATAAATTCAGATATTTGCTAACATTTTATTCTTTTTATACTGCCATTTTCTAAAAGTATTAAGCTAATAGAGGCTGTATGTTACAATGATTTTACCATGTTTAAGTGGCTTTGCATCTAGATGCCTGTCATGGCGTATTGCTTTAGTTTACCACTTATTAAATAAATTACACAGGTACACTCATACACATTGCAATATGTGGATTTTTAAAAACTGTTTTTGAAACAGGTTTCTTATGCTTGCCAAGGCTGCATTTATTTTTCAAAAACACAATAAAACAGAAATATTTTGAAATATTATTACAATTTAAATATTATAATTAATTAATTAATTAATAATATAATTTAATTTTAATATATTTCAGCAGTCTTCAGTGTCACATGATCCTTCAGAATTCAAGAAACATTTCCTATTATCATTGCTGAAAACAGTTTGTTGGGTAACACTATAATGCATTATAAAAGTATTCATAATATATGTTATAAATCCTTATATCTTTTAATAAATAATTGTAACCAAAGTTAAAATGCATTATAATATTTGCAGATTCCTTGTTGCATCTGAAATTCAAGATTCAAGATTCAAGATTCAAGAGTTTTATTTGTCACATACACAGTTATATACAGAATATACAACCGGCAGTGAAATGTAAACAGGTCCGCTCCATGGACAGTGCAAATTCACAGTTAAAAACACAAGGAAGAAATTATAATAGAGATAGTACTTTTTTATATCCTATCTATCTATCTATATATATATGTCTATATCTGTAGAATTATAAATAATCAAGTCAAGAGAAAAAAAAAAAGGTAACAAATAAGGATAAAGTGGAATAAAATAATTGAAGTAGACTGTGCAGTGAGTAAACTGTAGACTTATAAATATGTGGTTAACAAATGTATAAGAGTATAATGTGCAAACAGGTTTATAACAGGTTGTTACACAGTAACAACGAGAACAGAAAGTGCAGTGCAATGTCAGTATGTCGATGTTTATCCTGAAGTGAAGTCACGTGATGTTAAGTGACTGAGTTCAGGAGTCTGATGGCCTGGGGGAAGAAGCTCCTCCTGAGTCTCTCAGTTTTGGCCATCAGGCTTCGGAAGCGCTTACCAGATGGCAGCAGCGTGAAATGAGGGTTTGCAGGGTGATTAGAGTCCTTGATGATCTTGGTAGCTCTACCTTTGCAGCGTTTGGTGTAGACGTCCTGCAGAGACGGGAATAGACTTTCCCGAATTTGTTTTCGGTCATGTGTTTTAATACATTATAAAGGTGTAACAGTGAAGAGATACAATAATAATGTATAATAATCGATTATAATTGTTGTTACAATTTATCATAAAAATATACAATGCATTATAAGGTGCATTAGAATGCATAATTAATGCATTAAAAATACTTTTATAATGCATTATAAATAAAGGATTTAGCTAAAGTGTTACCGTTCGTTGCTTTATATTTTTGTGAAAGCCATGATACTAATGATTAATTGAAAAGAACAGCATTTAATTAAAAATAGAAATTAAAACACGTTTGGTCAATTGGTCAATGCATCTTTGTACAAACCCGATTCCAAAAAAGTTGGGACACCGTACAAATTGTGAATAAAAACAGAATGCAATGATGTGGAAGTTTCAAATTTCAATATTTATTCAGAATACAACATAGATGACATATCAAATGTTTAAACTGAGAAAATTTATAATTTTAAGGGAAAAATAAGTTGATTTTAAATTTCATGGCATCAACATCTCAAAAAAGTTGGGACAAGGCCATGTTTCCCACTGTGTGGCATCTCCTCTTCTTTTTATAACAGTCTGCAAACGTCTGGGGACTGAGGAGACAAGTTGCTCAAGTTTAGGAATAGGAATGTTGTCCCATTCTTGTCTAATACAGGCTTCTAGTTGCTCAACTGTCTTAGGTCTTCTTTGTCGCATCTTCCTCTTTATGATGCGCCAAATGTTTTCTATGGGTGAAAGATCTGGACTGCAGGCTGGCCATTTCAGTACTCGGATCATCCTCCTACGCAGCCATGATGTTGTAATTGATGCAGTATGTGGTCTGGCATTGTCATGTTGGAAAATGCAACGTCTTCCCTGAAAGAGACGACGTCTGGATGGGAGCATATGTTGTTCTAGAACTTGGATATACCTTTCAGCATTGATGGTGCCTTTCCAGATGTGTAAGCTGCCCATGCCACACGCACTCATGCAACCCCATACCATCAGAGATGCAGGCTTCTGAACTGAGCACTGATAACAACTTGGGTTGTCCTTGTCCCCTTTAGTCTGGATGACATGGCGTCCCAGTTTTCCAAAAAGAACTTAAAATTTTGATTGGTCTGACCACAGAACAGTTTTCCACTTTGCCACAGTCCATTTTAAATGAGCCTTGGCCCAGAGAAAACGCCTGCGCTTCTGGATCATGTTTAGATATGGCTTCTTTTTTGACCTATAGAGTTTTAGCCGGCAACGGCGAATGGCACGGTGGATTGTGTTCACCGACAATGTTTTCTGGAAGTATTCCTGAGCCCATGTTGTGATTTCCATTACAGTAGCATTCCTGTATGTGATGCAGTGCCGTCTAAGGGCCTGAAGATCACAGGCATCCAGTATGGTTTTCCGGCCTTGACCCTTACGCACAGAGATTGTTCCAGATTCTCTGAATCTTTGGATGATATTATGCACTGTAGATGATGATAACTTCAAACTCATTGCAATTTTTTTTCTCTGAGATACTCCTTTCTGATATTGCTCCACTATTTTTGGCCGCAGCATTGGGGGAATTGGTGATCCTCTGCCCATCTTGACTTCTGAGAGACACTGCCACTCTGAGAGGCTCTTTTTATACTCAATCATGTTGCCGATTGACGAATAAGTTGCAAATTGGTCCTCCAGTTGTTCCTTATGTGTACATTTAACTTTTCCGGCCTCTTATTGCTACCTGTCCCAACTTTTTTGGAATGTGTAGCTCTCATGAAATCCAAAATGAGCCAATATTTGGCATGACATTTCAAAATGTCTCACTTTCAACATTTGATATGTTATCTGTATTCTATTGTGAATAAAATAGAAGTTTGAGATTTTTATTCACAATTTCTACAGTGTCCCAACTTTTTTGGAATCGGGTTTGTACATAAAAGTATTAATTTCTTTCTAAACTTTTGAATGGTAGTGTGTATCTACACATAGGCCCATTTACAAGACAAAATAACTCAATTTCCACAAGTTATACTGTTTAAAAGTTTACATACCTTTGGTTTAATATTTTGTGTTGCCTCACTGAGAATCACTGACCGTTCGCCTTTGTGACTGTTCTTGACAAATTTCCTCCAGGTACATTTTTCAGATTCCCAGCATGCCCCGCACATTTGAATACTTCCTCTCAGTGGCAATATGTTGTTGAGATACAGGTTTGTCACTATAACAAACATAAAAGGTTACAATCATACACAATATTGAGAAAAAAATGGTGTGGAAACTTCTGAACAGGATAATTTGTCTCTTTTAAAGGTGCACTATGTAACTTTTCCATCTGCTAGAGGTTGCCTATTCAAAACAAAGGCGTAGTTTGATGACGCCAAGTTTGAGCGCAGAATCTTTGGACATGTGGTCTTCACCTCACAACCGGTGGAAAAGAATCGGGATAGGACTCGGGCAGAAATCATGTTCATGGATGCGATTATTAACGTTACTGTAGTATGAAGCAGAGCAGGATCGAATGTTGTAGGAGCTGAGCAAGGCCGCTGGAGCGATTGTTCATAAGATGAAGGCAACACATGCCTCGCGAGCAGCGGGACTTTTATTATGCCACAGTCGCCGGCACCATTTCCGGTAATGCAGCTCTGTTCTGAGTGTGTTGAAAATTATGTTATGATGTTACTCTGCGAACTGTGCGTTCGCTCGGTGGCTGCTATGACACTTGTTGCACACTCCAGTAAGAGTAAAGAGTTTCTGCAAAATAAAACCGGAAACCGAGGGTAACGCAGATATGACGCAATTGACAGCTGCCTCCCTCACACGTCCTGGTTCCTTGGTTAAGATAGCAATTTTCTCACGATTTACAAATAGTTGGAAACATTTGGGATATTGTAAGTACTCAACTGAACAAAATATATAACACTGGCCTAGTTGTTTTTAGAGATTTTACAGAATTGTTTTTACATAGTGCACCTTTAATTTGTGTACATTTATTTTATCTTGTGGGACATACTTAAATATGCAGCCTTTTCAGGGCAATCTAAAAAAAAAAAAAAAAAACCTTTTACAAGGTGTTTGTAAATGTATGAGCACAACTGTATGAAAAACAATGTACAATGAACAGACTACTTGACTGATATAATTTTTTGCTTCATCCTCAGGCAACACAAACTGATCCAGAGCTGCTTTGGTACTCTCTCCCACTTACGGATTGTTTCTGGTCAGGCAGAGTGGCATGAGTGTGGGCAAGCCCCACCGCTATAACATTGTGTCATCGTCAGAGGAGGACGTGTACCGCCACGGCAACATGCCCGCCCTCGGCAATGGCTTTGGTAACGGCAAGATCCAGACACGGCGGAAGGTCCGAAGTCGCTTTGTAAACAAGACAGGCCAGTGCAATGTCAGTTTCGCTCATATGGACGAGCAATCCCAGCGCTACCTCGCCGACATCTTTACCACCTGCGTGGACATTCGCTGGCGCTGGATGTTCGTCCTTTTCTCCCTTGCATTTGTCTTGTCCTGGCTCATATTCGGGTTCGCCTTCTGGCTTATTGCTCTTGTCCATGGTGACTTAGACCGGCCCTCTCAAGATGACTTCACACCATGCGTCATGCAGGTCAACAGCTTTGTCGCAGCTTTCTTGTTCTCGGTTGAAACGCAAACGACAATTGGGTACGGATTCCGTTGCGTGACTGAGGAGTGTCCTTTAGCGGTGTTCATGGTCGTCTTCCAGTCTATTGTGGGCTGCATCATTGACTCTTTCATGATTGGTGCCATAATGGCCAAAATGGCGCGACCCAAGAAACGGGCAGAAACGATACTGTTCTCACACAATGCTGTCATCGCTATGCGTGACGGGAAGCTGTGCCTCATGTGGCGGGTCGGGAACTTGAGGAAAAGTCACATTGTAGAGGCTCACGTACGGGCGCAGCTAATGAAGCCCCGAATCACAGAGGAGGGGGAGTACATACCTCTTGATCAGATCGATATCAATGTGGGTTACGACCAAGGTCTTGACCGCATCTTCCTGGTTTCTCCCCTCACCATCCTACATGAGATAAATGAGGAGAGTCCGTTGTTTGGCATCAGCAAGCAGGACCTGGAAACATCAGATTTTGAGATAGTGGTCATACTGGAAGGGATGGTCGAGGCTACTGCAATGACGGCTCAAGTACGCAGCTCATACCTGTCCAGCGAGATCTTATGGGGCCATCGTTTTGAGCCTGTGGTGTTTGAGGAACGCAACCAGTATAAGGTGGACTACTCACACTTTCATAAGACCTACGAGGTTCCCTCAACGCCACGTTGCAGCGCCAAAGACATAGAGGAGAACAAATCCTTGGAATCTGGCGCCAACTTCTGCTATGAGAATGAGTTAGCCTTCATTAGTAGGGATGAAGAGGAGCAGGAAGAGGACAGGGGTGAGAGGGGGACTGAACTAGAGACCCTTTCAGCCAATCTGACCTTCGATCAGAGGTCATATCACAAAGAATCTGAAATATGACCACTGATTTTCACACCTTCGAAGACTTTGCTTTATTGTAGACTCAGCCTATTCTTTTAGTGTCGGTTGTAATGAATAGATACAGAACAATGCAAGTGCCATATGAATCCTTGACCCACTGTCCTAGAGCCATGCTGTAGTCGAGGGCAGGTCAGGAAAAGAAAGTGCTTTTTGTAGTTGTCGGAAATGTGAGGCCTTCCTGTAGGAAAACTTGAAATCTGATTATCTGTTTCATACTGTAGTTTGAAGTGATAGCTTTAAGTAGTATCATTATGCAATACTAAGCTAGCCTGGGTGCCATTTTGACTAAATCTTTCTCTTGTACACAAAATTTGCACAAAATAGGTTGTTAACCACTAGTGTGTTTGCTTGGATATCAAGTAGAACATGATACACTCTTGTTTGGTGTGATTTACAGCAATAAAGTGACGAAGTCTTGAAGTCCATGCTCTCCATATTCTACCAAATTTTTTTCCACTACGTCAGAGCAAAGACTGCAATGTCTGCTAGCTTTATTTTTACCATGTAATGAGGCACTACTATTGAGGTGTGTGGAAGATAATTAACACCTAAATAGACACTGCTAACTGACAATGAGCAGAATGGCTCCCAGGCTAACAAATAGCAAAGACAAAACTATTTATTCAGCATTAGAAAGTGAGTAGATAAATACACAAGTATGTGAGCGGATGAGTGAAAGATAAGGCATAATGGGATACAGTTACTTTTTTTTTTCTCTTTCTCTTCACAAAATACACAAAAACACATTCATGCTCAGGACAAACACCCTTGTATAAAACCGCTTACTCACAATGACAGCCAGATGAACAACATGTTTAATGTTGATTTAGTGATATATAAAACCCACAAGTCCTGGTTTTGTGTTGTAGCTTTTCACAAATTTTGAAGCTCTAGAACATGATATTTTACAACATTACATGTTTTGCTATAGCAACATCTACATTGTGCTAGTGTGTGTTTTAAGAGGTATGACTTTCAATATGACCTTTCTTTATTGAGTTTTTGTCAGTATCAAAACAGCTGCCCACTTGCGAATGTGAAAGGAAATGATCAATACTAAAATATACTTCTATGGTAGATGCTAAAGAATAAAAAGTCAGTATTGGATTAAGGGCACACGGCAAAAAAAAAAAAAAAATCCTTTATCAGTATTTTCAACTTGTTAATTATCCTTAAAACAATATCAAAGTTTATTTTGCTTACCCAATTGGTGAATTGTTTTCTGTTGTTTTAAGTATAAATTTGGCGAGATAAATTATTTTTATATCTAAAAACTTATATCTTGTACAGTTTTGCTTCTCCAGTTACTGTTAATAAACAAAAAATTTAATAATAAAGAAACAAAAATACTGATTAATACAATGATTTTTGCAGTGTGCCATGCAATATTTCAGGGTGAAACTAAATTGTCAACATTCAGCATAATACAACAAGTCCATTTAATTACATAAGTATATCATATACAAGTAGTATAAGTAGATTTCCACTCACAAATTAATCTAAGAGCTGGAAATGAATTCAACAAGCAACTAACAACAGACCAACACTAACCACCCACCTCGGGTATCTTACATGATAATTTGAGATCGCGACAATCCCTCCTTTTCAAAATCAGAGCAAAGAGAATGGGAGAGGTGAGAAGGAGGGCCTGAGACAAAAAAGGAACAAAAGAGAGAGCGTTCACCCACTCACCTCATCCATCACTTTGCTCTGTGGGGGCAAATAAGAGTGCCTGATTAAATAAAGAAGGCATAAAATAAGATGATTTAAATAAATTAAACGTTTCATCAAGGCAGATTATAGCCAAAGTCATCCACTCTCCAAGAGGAAAAAGATGATCCCCTTAACATCATCCACTCTCCAAAAATACAGTATTACGCTATACTACGTCATGAATCCATCATATAACCCAAAGCCACACAATTGATTGTTTTTTTTTTAAAAATGCTATGAAAGGAAAATGGAGTCATTATTCACACTATTTCATGCAGCAGCACGGCTGATTTCAGGTCACGTCCTCATAACCTCTTCAGTTGGCTTTCTGAGGGTGAAAGTGAGTCAGCTCATGCTGATTTCAGCTCTTCAGAAATGAAGGCAAGATAGATATAAAACAGTGATGTACTTTTTTGCAAATGAGCTTAGCCTTGCAGGAAAAACCAGGTCATACCAGTTTAAGGTGCTCAAGCTGATTTTTTTTAAATATGCTAGCTGTTTTTTGCTGGCCCAAAGAGGTATACCAGCTCCAACCTGCTTGACCAATTTGGTCTGCAGGTCAAAACCAAGTCTACCAGCAGGTTTTCCATCTGATCAACCAACCAGCTTGGGTGAGTTAAAGACCATTAATGATCAACCTTGGACCAACAACCACGTAAAATAAGCGGGGATACAACTAAAGACAACACAGAAATACAAAACAACCTTTTTCTGAAACACAATTAAAAAAAGGTCTTCTCAGCAATAGGATTCAGAAGTGTATCTTAATGAATCTGAACTACCTGCATAAAATACAGGATTTGCATTCTAATATTAAACAGAAATAAGTAATAACCCCGCCGAGTGATGATGTGTAACTTTGTGCAGCTGGATGTGAGAGATACACCAATGAAAGAAAGCAAGCAAGCTGAGGATACACCAATGAGTTCCTAAAAAGGTGCATTTTATAACCATTAAATCTGTATCAAATTAAATGTCACCTTCAGCTGCATTATTAAATAACATCATTCAAACAGGGAGAGGGAGAATCAGGGAAACGATTACATATAACATGTATAGGCGAGTCATTTTCTGTCAGAAGCTGTGCAATCTAGCATGAAAAATGTAATTTGCAATGTGAAGGAGTCAATTGTTTTTTCACAGATTAATAATATCTACTATCGAGTAAACTCGGCACTCTAATGGAACTTATTTAAGCACAAAATAAAGTAAGAAATAAGAAATGAAATTTCATTTGAGTAATAGGTGAAAAGGTAAAATCTCATTTACTTTACAACTACTGTAAATTATTCAAATGCTGTTATATAACAAATCTTAGAGCTATATGGGAATCCCGCTGTCTGTCATCGGAAGAGAATCATAACATGCATGCCATGGTGACAAATGCAACCATGGTAACAGTCTATCTATAATTATTGGACGTATAGGCCTATCTATAGATTTGTTTCTTTCTTGCTCCATTACCATGCACCTTACAAATCCACCATTGTTTACTTTCCAATTTTTCTTTCATTCAAGTTAATAAAGCAACGTTCAGATTACAGATTCAAAAACTTGTCACTTTACAATCAAAGATATACAAATCTGTAATTATTCTAATTCTAAGCTTAACAAATTAAGAATTATGGACTGTAACTTTAAAAACTGCAAACATATAGGCTATACATACTCTGTTCCTATGGCCATTGGGAAGGAGAGTAAGTCGTCATGCTTCTATGCTTTGTTTCTCACTCTAATTGCCATCTCTCTTTTAGTACATTATAACTATTGGAACTAGAAGCATGCGTGCCCTACAGGTTCAAGCCTAAAAGCTTTGAGAATACTTGTCACATACAAAGGTCAAAGAGATCATATACGTTTGCCTTCTGAGAAGGCTGGTAATTAACGCCAAATATAACACAAAACCAGGAGAGAACATGGAACCGCGGATTCAGCATTTACACGTCTACACGAGCACTCCTTACATAATCCATTAAAATGGCAACGATGCAAAGATTTAAAATAAAGATCAGAGTACTGAAGATTCAACATTATAAAACAATTTAATGTAAACATTAAGTTTTGATATTGAGCTCAATACTTTTGAAAAGACAAAACAAGCAATCAATGGATATTGACAAGATTTCATCTCAGCAATAGGAATCCAGAAGTGTACCTTAATGAACCAGAACTGCACAATCAGGGAGTTTATATTCTACAATTAAACAGGAAAAAGTATTAAACCTGAGTAGTGATGTCACTTTGTGTAGCTGGATGTAAGACAGTGTGAAAGATGATATATATACATACACACCACTGAGTTCTAGGAAAACGGGTCCATTAAATCTGTATCAAATCTCACCTTCAACTGCATGAAGTCTTAAATTATGAAGTATTAAATTATGTGATTCCAGTACACGCTCTCTCTCTCTCTCTGTGTGTGTGTACGTGTCATGTGACATTTACTGACGTGCTACTGATAGAGAAACTAAACCCTCCACTGTACGATTCTCCCTCATCTTAACACACAGCATGTTTACTTACTTTTTATAACACAAACACACTTTTTTTCTATCAGAGACTTTCTATAGACCTCTTCTTTAATGTTATACACAGCTATTTGCATTTTTACATTTATATTGAAGACACGATTTAGGTACAGTGCTTCTCAAACCTTTTGACTTAAAGGCCCCCAATGTCCAACACAATATTCAAAGGGCCTCATATAAGCTATAATATTTAATCTGATGTTCATTGTATTTATGATAAAGCTGCTAATATTAATACTTGATAAAATAGTTTATTATATATATATAGATAGATAGATAGATAGATAGATAGATAGATAGATAGATAGATAGATAGATAGATAGATAGATAGATAGATAGATAGCAATTATTTTAAATAAAGTACACCTTTATTTATTTATTTTTTATTTAAAACATTTTAAGACATCCTGTGGCCCCATTAAGAGCTTGCTGAGGCCCTATGGGTTTACCTAGTGGGTTTCCAAATACAGTCTATACCTATGAGGAAACCCACTTAATAAACATACTAAGTACAGTAGGCTGGTGTGGACATATTCTGATACTACATCGTGACATTACATAACCAAATGTAATATAATATTATACTGCATATATTCATGGTCTACAAAGTTTAAGACGGGTATGTTTGTAATGGCCTTCCGTATATTTTCTAATAGCCAGGCAAAAATAAGAGGATTTCCCACTAGCTACTTTAAGCGCTGGCCTCTCTCTGGCCAGTTTTCTTTCTTTGACCCGAGATTTGGCCTAGACTAAAATAAAGTGGGAAGCAAAGGTTTCACAAACAAAATGCACAGAATATAAGCTTTCCATCAATAACATGAGCTTATTGGACGATTTTATCAGTACTTGATAAGTGTTTATGAATTAAAGTCAATGTACCTGTCATAAAAACACGACTTCGCTTACCATTCCTGTTCAGGTGGAGGAGCCTGGAGGTGCTGAGGCAGAACAAGCTTGAAGAGGCAGTGAGTGACAAATACGTTCCCAAGGTAACTCAAATGCTCTGAAACGAGCTGAATAGATGGACATTTGTACACACGTTTGGTTAGAGAGACAGGAGAGCGAGAGAATTAAGAGATTGTCATTTTAAAATTAATCAGTGTTGTGAAAATGTAACACAATGAAGAGATCATCGTTTTAAAGCAGCATGCATTATTCATAAGTAATTACTGACAAAGAAGCAGTCAGAAATTTAATTAGAAAGCGCGCACACCTGCCGCGCTCCTCTCTCGCTCGCTGTAGCTTCACACGGACCCCAGACATAAGCCTCAGCAAAGCTGTTATTTCATAAGCAAGCAAAACATTGTAAGACCCACAAATTATGTGAAACGATATCGAGCCCCATGTTAACTACTGCGGGAAATAGAGCCGCCCACCCGCATGTTTAGATGCTATCGGTTAATTGTTTTTTTTTTTTTGCATAAATGCTTTCGCGCTCACATTGAGTAGCCCATTATGAAACGTATCAAATACCTGGTTTACATATGACATTTGATATCTGAGACAACACATCCGAAAATAGAAATAGTTGGATCTGACTATTAACACTTAATTTAAACAGAAAGTTAGCAAGAAGTTGTGCTGAAGTTTTCCAGATTCCAGGCAAAGCGCGACATCTAGTGGTAAAAAAATACACTACAGAGAGTTGTGGTGGTCAAGTGACGGATTGAAATGACAGCAATCGCAAAGCAATGGTAGTAGCACTTTTCAGTCAGAATGTATGCTATGAATAGGTAACCTTTCCGTTCCCCAAACATATCCATAAAAGCTTGGTAAAGACACTGACATTTACAGTATAGGACTGTTTGTCAGAAGGCTTAAAGATTAACAATAATCTGAAATAAAACTACTGATAAAATAGTTTATCCATTGCGGTATTTTCTACACACTATCTATATCTGCACATAAGGGCTGAAAAGTTACACAAACAAGAAGTTTAAGACAGGAAAACTTGACTTTATTCATAATTCGAGATAAAGCAAATCAAACTGATGCTCAATCAGGCATAAACATGTAAATATAAACAAACAGTTTAAGATTTAGAGAGACAACCTCATATCAAAAATGTATTCTACTGTCTAAAGTAGTAACGAAACAAAAATTAAAAATGAGTGACGTACACACACACACACACACACACACACACACCTGTGACTAAAGGTATAGTTATAATTCATTGTGTAATTATGATATAAAATTAATTTAACCCACATAAATTAAAATGCCTCTCTCTCACATACACACGCACTCAGATCTTTTGCGTGCTAGTTAATTCAAAGAGCTTCATCCTCTCCAGAACAGTGAGTCCATCCTTAAGAAAATAAGAGAGAACATTTCAATTTTAGGTAACATCAGTATTTTGTAGCCTACCATGTAACTTCACAGATAATCCCACCTGGGATCTGACAGGCTGTGTGAGTGTTGAACGGTCTTTCAGGAAGTCTGGTGTGCTCCTGGATTTAATCAGATCTGTAATACGCATTTACAAATTGTGAATAAGTGCATACCTGTTTGCCACAGTAACATGTTCAAGTCATTGATAGAAGTCATTGTTATTGTAGATTTGCTTACCATATTGTAAACACTGCTGTCGAGCTGGCGCCATCCTCAGTTCAGTGAAGTCATTTTGAGTTTTGACTTCTAAATGGCTCAACTCAGAGTCTAGCTCTTTAAAATGCTTTAAAAGAAAACGTAAAACACAAAAACAGAGAAAACACTATTTAAAATTTGAGGTGGCAGTCTACTCTATGTAAATCTTATTTGGAAACTGTTATGGCTAAAAACTGCAAATAAAATATAGCTTTTCACAAATGTGTCATACTCATTTTTTTTGTGCTGCTCAACTACAAAACTCAATATTCTCATCCCTGGTCCTAGTAATATTTCGTATAGTATAACTATTAATTTGTTTTAATTAAAAAGGTGTTACCATATTTCCTGCCTGGAGTTCCAATTTAAGTGAGTTGATCTCCTGTTTCAGACACTTAATCTCCGATTCCTTCACTCTGAGATTTACCTACAGCATCAAAGAACGAGACAGAACACATCAGTTTTTACACATACAGACTTTATAGGACCTTTGATGGAATATTCTCTAACATAATCTCATCTGAGTAGTAATATAACCCATGAAGGTTTATTTTATGAAAGCCGATTAAATGTAGTGAACTCAAGAGTGCAGATCATTTTAATCTGCGTTCAGACAACCAAGCCCTGCTAATTTTAGCAGTACAAGTCACTGCACATCTGTGAAATTTGGGCACTTTGCCACGAGAAGGGTGTCAAGTTGTACCTCCAACTGATACATGTCTTTCTCCTGAGAAGACTGGGAGTGCTTCACCTCCCCATTCATGCGTGAATGTATCAGGGATAATTCAGCAGCCAAACACTCGTTTAATTCCTTAGAAACAAACATGTGAGGTAAGTAATGACTGTATAAATATGCATATTTTTTGTGTGCATGAGCATTTACTTGGTTGTGAGTGCGAAGCTCCTGGTTCTCTCTCTGGGTTGAACTCATGGCCTCCCTTTCTGTTTCTATAGTCCGGGTCAAATTAGTATTTTCCAGACATTTCTGAGAATACTGCTCTGACAAAACCTCCAGCTCCCTGTGCAACGTTTCTAGCTCCTCACTGCAGAAAATCAACCAAGACACAAACTTCTCAGTGGACAGAAAAAAAAAAAAAAAAAAAGAAAAAGAAAAAAAAAATGCAGTTATCCCAATTAGCTTTTTTAAGCCAATTAGCAATATTAGCTTTATTAGTGGATGAGGCATATGGTTATTATATAGTTCTGCAACCCTAAATTGATGTTTGATGGTGTGGCTGACAGTCTCATATTAATAATAGACTATTATAATAATCTCACACGCACTTATATTGTGCACGAAGCAGGCGGATGTCCACGTTGGCTCCATTTTGCAGGGCTTTCTGAGTTTTGTCCATTTCCTCTTTATGAGCCTTCCTCATGGCCTCAATGGCTGAACAACAACAAATATTATTTAAAAAATTGTCAAGACAGAAGCAGAGATGCTAGATCACGCTTTGTATTTCTAAGCATGCAGAGTGCAAATTTACATTTCATTCATTTAGCAGATGCTTTTATCCAGTTAAATACAAGAGAGTAGTACAAATTTAGAACAAAAACCCCATACATTTAGCTCTGTAGTTTTCTTATGCATGTTTCTGCTCACCCAACAAAATGTAAATCGTCATTTACTCAAACTCGCAAATGTTTAAAATCTGCTTGACTGACTTACAAAAAAAAAAAAGGGATTTAGAAGAATGTCCAATTTGCTATTTTTCTCACAATAAGTCAATGGTGACCACAGCTATCCCCGTTTCCCATACAATTTCCCAGTATTGCAAAAGCGCAGAGTGAAGTTTTACAATGAAAATGAGGAATAGTAAAAAAAAAAAAAAAAAAGAATTAATGTTTAGGTTAACTATGCCTTTAATTCTGTTCAGTTTAGTTCATAGTACTATGTACTGTATTGTTGTCTTTGCTGCAAGTCAAAATTACTTGTCTGGTCGGTTGTGTTACACCAGGGGAGTCCTGCTACTGGAGGGCCACATGTCCTGCAGAGTTTGGCTCCAACTTGCCTCAACACACCTGCCTTGAAGTTTCTAGTATGCCTTGTAAGACCTTTATTAGCTGGTTCAGGTGCGTTTAAATGGGGGTGGACAGTGGCCCTCTAGAAGCAAGACTGGACATCCCTGTGTTCCACTATGTGAGCTGAATGAATAGGAGCTAATGCTGAGAGGAGCACCTGCAATGGTAGCATTCGTCTCTTCCTGCAGCAATCTTTCTTTCTCCTCTGTCAGTCTTTCCACTTCTCTCTGATGCTGCCTCTGCATCTCCTCAATAACTCGCTGGTGGCTGTCCTCCATAATGCTGAAACCATGCTCATATGTGGCCTAAGACACAAAAAATTGGAGAACCTTAACTTTAGGTATAATTACATGTTAATCTCAAACTTTAACAAGAAGGCTGTGGGCACCTTGATGGTTTCCAGGTCAAGCTGGAAGGTCTTGACATCCTGGTTGCTGAGGTTCGCCCTCAAACAAGTGACCTCAGTCTCAAGCTCTCGGATTCGGTCTTGCAGAGTAGTCACAGAAACCTGCTCAGTCTTGTCACTCTCGTCTAGTTCTGAAGGGGTTGCAGCTTTTGGCTTTGATATTTTCTGAATGTAGTACTCATGGAGACGGCTCATCTCCTCCTCATGGATTTTCTGGAGCTCCTGCAGCTTCTCCTCAAACTCTACCTGCAATCTTTCTGCTTCTTCTGTCCTCAATTGAGCATTGGTCTCAGCCGAAACACGTTCCTGCTTTGCCTTTTCGACAACAATGCGCTCCTCATGCAGCTTCTCTTCATAACGCTCTGTCTGTTCCTGGAAAAGAGTCTCCATACTACGACACACGGCACGACACTCACACTCAGCCTGCTCTCTCTGCTTGCGTAGGGCACTCATCTCTTGCTGCAGAGCCGAACGCAGACGACAAGCCACGTATGCCAAAGTGGCCTGACACATTGCAGCCCTTAGAATGGCTACAGGTGGTTCACCAGGAAGGTCAGCCTCTCTTTCATCACACTGTAGCTGTGTTGAGAGGTTGTGCAGTGACTTGGCCTGAGCTCGGAGCTCTACCACCAGACTCTTTCTGCAAGCAAGCTGTACCTCAGAGTCCTCAAGGAGTAGATTGGTCACCAGTTCATCCTCCATCTGTTCACTGTAAGGTGCAAGTTCTGGTGGGCTAATGTCAGCAAGTTTGGAGCCCTGCTTGGAACAGTTTTCCATTTTGGTTCCAGATGAGGAACTGTCAGATACTGGCCAAGGCAACACATAAAAGGGCTTCAATCCCTCTTGCTCCTTTGAGGGATGAGTGCACAGACTATGTTGGAGGTATGCCATCTCTGCTCTTACACACAGTCTATGGATCACACTTTCACTCAGGGTATTGTCTAGCAAATCTTGCTCAAGAGGGTCCAAGAAGATCTGAGAATAACTAGGTTCCACAGCCCCATTATGACTGCCTCCTTTAGCCAGCCTAAGCACTTGGACATGCACCTCTGACAATCTATTAATCAACTTTGTACTGGGATGCTCAAGTGCAGAAGCAATCCTTTGGACAACCAGTGCCTCCAGCGACAACACTCTGCTGGCCATGTCCAGAGCTGGACTTCTCCCTGGACTTCCATCATCATAAAGGGAGACATTAGCTTTGTCCGAAGTTCTGCCTAAAGTGGTTCCCTGCAGGCTATGCAAAGCTCCAGTAAAACTCGGCAGAGCATCCACAGAGTGTAGGCCTTCTGGATTCTGGAGGGATCTGTGGAAGCACCAAGAATCATTAAGTGTGTGTGATCCAGTGTTGAGTTTTTGTTGTTGTTGAAGATGCATGGTAAGCTCCCGGAGTCGCTCTTCAGTGTCACACAACTTGCGCTCTAGTGCCTGGATCACAGAGATCACTCTGTGTGACTCATCTCCCTGAGGAGTAGGTTGCGTGTCCAAAACGTTTGTCCTTTTCTGTCTGTGTTGTTGCAGGTCAATCAGCGTCTCACAGAGAACATTAGTTTCAGAAGGATTGGTTTGGGCTTCCTTGAGCCTTAGTTCTGTCTCCTCTAGACTACTGCCCAAGACTGCCATCTTAACAAGCACTTCCTGGAGTTCACGTTCCTTCCTGTGCAGCTCTTGCTGTTGCTGCACCAGCTGGGTTTGGAAGCGCTCTTCACTTACTCTCTCACAGTCCAGCAGAGCACCTCGCAAACTCTGTATCTCCTCACAAGCTCTTTCATAATCATGCTCCATGTCGTAATAAAGAGTCTCTTCAGTTTGGAGGCGTGCCTGCAGACGACTGACCTCACTGTCGGACTCCTCCAGCTGGTTTTGTAGCTCCTGGCACCTTCTTAGAATGTCATCAGTAACTTCCCCTGTTGGCCACTTCTGCAGCTCAGCCTCTTTCTCCCTCAAGCGCTCCTCTAGTTCCTTCGATCGCTGTTCCGATTGGTCGAGACTGTCACTGAAGCTCCTCCTTTCTCGTTCCTGGCTCTCTTGCAGGAGGCGCAAGTGCCTCTGCAGCCGGACCTCCTTTAAGGCTTGAGCTTCTTCGGTTGCTTTAAGACGGCCTGTTACCTCCTCCAACCGTTTTTGCAGACTCTCCAGCACCTCCTCGCGTTCCTTCAGGAAAGTTTCTGCCTTCTGAATCTTTAATTCTGCCCTCTGAAGACATCCCTGGCTATCGTTAAGTTCAGCTTGTAGTCGGGCCTCACTATTGCGTAACTCCCTTTCTTTAGTCTGATTCCTCTCATGCTCAGCCTTCAACTCTCTGCGCAGGCTCTGAAGCTCCACATCCCACTGCCATTCTGTCTGTGTTGAGGATGGAGAAAAGGTGACTGGCAATGGAGAAGTGGAGCGATCAACCTGTAATGAATTCCAAGACTTAGTTTCAACTATGACAAAGTATATGATACAACCAGGGTTTGAAATTAACTTCAACTAGCAAAAAACAAAATCAACTGCTAATAGCCAAAACAAACATAAGAAATAAACCAGATTATCAAATTTAAATACATTTATTAAATCTGATTCTGAATCACTGTATTGCTTTCAGCTTTACAACAGTCAATCACTGTTTGAAGACAGGCCTACCATTAAAATAAAATAAAATGGAAATAATAACAATTCTCTGTGACTTCTCTAATAAATTACCATGAGTTTATCTGCACGCAGCGGAAAAAACCTTGGACAATTTTTGCCCTAAAGTCTTAGACATTCATGAGAATGGGTTGAAAAAAAGTGGCCTCTTAATTGTATGCACATACATGTGTCCAAAATAGTTTTATTTTAATTGAAAAATATGTTAGTGACACTGTGGTGTGGCATGATTTTGAACAGCCAGAGTCGTAATTGGGTACTACCGATGTGCGTATGGTCATAGAAAACATTGCATTCAAATTTTATATTAATTTTTCTATTTATGCGTTGTTTTGCTAATGTTTGAGGCTACTTTTGGGGAGGGGCTCTGACAATGATGCCATGCAAAGTGATAGAACATAATTTATTAATCATAACTCGCCAAATTGGCTAGTGTGTTGATATGCGTTACCCACCACAGTGGATTTTTACCTGCATTTGCCAGGTTGGTGGGTGTTAATTTCAAACCCTGGATACAACCATATTTGCTTGTTACATTACCTGCTTTTCTTCTTTGGGTTTAGCTTCCAGTTGTTCACCAACGCTGTCACAGTGGACACGTACTGTCCCTGCATCAACCTCTAAGCTGTCTGGGCTGATTGATTCTGGGGAGGTGCGACCTGACACTGCCATAAGTGATAAGTGCGATGGTATATCAGCGGACATGATGTTCAAGCTTTGCCTCTGAGAGAGTCTTGTCTTCTGAGGATATTCGTTCTCCGATGCCTCAGATACAGAACTTATGATCGGCTCTTCAGGGGATGACCTCGGTGCAGGAGGCACAGAGCGCTCACTGTCATGGTTCCATTGCCTTCCAGACAGATCATTTGACAACTCCTCCTTGTGCTGTTTACAGCTTAATTCAGCCCAATCAAAGGTTCTGTAACGTCCATCTCTACGGCGCTCACGGATGCGACTCCTTTGCTCCCCCTCCTGGGGAACTGTATTGTATTGAGAGGAGCCTGTACGAGCATGTGCACCAATCAATGGCACCTTTTGAGGAATAGAACTAAGGAAAGAAAAGGTGTATCAAGTATGATTTAGTTATTTAAATTAAAATATATTTTTATGTGTTTGTGTATGTTTACCATACATACACTTCATTTAAATGAAAAAACACTTATGGTTAAAGTAAAAACATTCAAACCTGGATTTTATAGTAGGATTTTTCCTTGTATAGCATTGGAGAAAAAGAAAAATGGCAGATTGAAAAAGTCAATCCCCAACATGGGATTGTTTTGTGAGCAATAAATGTTTTAGGGTTAGATATCCATATACAAAATATTTGTAACAACTGTATTAATGGCAGCTAACTTTAAAGTTGTTACCATGTGACATCAGGAGCAGTGCTGGGATGAATATTTTTCATTACTGCCTGGACCCAATTCCGTCGTATCCCATAAGTCATTGCACAGAGAGTGAAGACCCCATCCTTTGTCTGTATGAAAAGAGGAAAAAATAATTATACATTTTTAAAATTATAAAATTATAAAAATTAATTAATAATAAAAATTATTACAATAACAATAAATTAAATAGACAAACACAAAAGCTTAAAGTTTAGCTAATATACACTCACATGAATCTGAAAGCCATAGTTTCTTTGTACAGGGTAATCTGTAACATCGTAACACGTAGACAAATTGATCTCACCATCCACATCAGCTGCCTAAGTGACAAAACAGAGTAAGACCAGTTAATTTCTCTTAATGGCATATGGAAAATCAGTTATGATGATTCTTTATGAATCAATTTACCTCTTCTGCTACAGAATCACGGTAGAATCTCAGAGTCTGGTCAGTAAGAACAAACCAATGTTTCTGCCACTAGAAAAAGAAAACAGACCACTTTACAAATAAAAAAAAAAAACTAACAAAGATTGCCAACATTCAAATATATGCACCCTGAGACACTCAAAACTTCAAAAATCACCTTTCCATCTTCTCCCAATCTAGACATCCATCCCTTTTTGAAATTAAGGAGGTCAGGCTGAGAGGAAAGAAGCATTAGCAATGACATATGTGATATGCATGGTTAATTATGATTAACTAGATAAATTAGTTACCACATCACACAAGATGTATTCAAAATGTATTTACTGGCATAACAAACACACATTAGGGTCATTCTTGATCTGTACTGGTTGTACTTACTGTGGGTGAGTGATCAAGCTGTCTGCGTTCCAGTGATTTGGAGTGGATAGAGCATGATGTGAAGGGTCGTGAGTGATCAGTAATGTCATCATTAGGGCTGGACTCCTACTTAAAGCCAAAAGAGCAGAGTAACAGAATGAGAAAATAATTCACATGACTATTAAATGTCATTTTACCTTATTTCAATAATGAGCCATATTCTTTTTTTGTATATATACTTTTGTATTTTATTCAACAAGGATGCATTAAATTGAAGTGTCACAGTAAAAGACATTTATGATGTTACAAGATAATTCTATTTAAGTATTTCTAATTAATCATTTTCATGATTCTTTGATGAATATAATCATTTTCTGCAAAAATATTAAGCAGCACAACTTCAACATTGATAACAATAAAAAATGTTTCTTGAGCACCAAATCAATTGCATATTGAAAACCTGTTAAGTGCAATGGATGCAATGAGAGACTTGTTTAAAAACACTTACAAATTCTTACAAACCTCCAACTTTTGATCTTTAGTGTACTTGGTTCAATTAATCCAGAATGAGTTTTCACCTGAGATGTACTGACAGTTGTCTTATTGTCATTTTGTGCAGTAGACGAGGAAGTGAAGATTGAGGGGGAAGCTCGTTATCCAGAAATGAACCCTCCTGTTGATCAGCACCCTGAGATCTACTAGAAACAAACATGTAAACATATAAAAGATATTCTAAAACATGGATATCAATTTCATATTCAACTTTAAGCTTTACAAATTCTCAAATCTAAAGTTCTGAGCCCAATATAGAAAGATGATGATTGTAGACAAAAATGATGGATTGTAATATGTAGTATAGATATATAATGGTGTCATTAAAGTCAAGATATACATAGAAAATACATAGAACACCTAAAACTGAAATGAAAACAATATGAGCAAATTGCAGACATTTGTTAAGTGAAAAAAAAAAAAAAAACACCAGAACACAATTTAACATTTAAGCACATTGAGAATTGTGGCTTGTAGGATATGTTTATAGTAAAACGGCAAATGGGAAAGCAAGCAGGCATGGTTTGATTTGACTGATGGAGATGGGATGAAGTCTTCTGAAAGATGAACAGAAAAATGCTTTTGAAGGAATAGCAATAAAATGATGAACACTAGAGGGAGCCACACACATTATACATGAAAACCAACTTGGTTGGTGTAATGAGGGAAGAGCGAAATATACAGCCTTACCTCCTCCGATTTCCAAACAGCCGGTGTACTTTTCTTCTTGAGCTGGGTGCTTGATGTGCTTCATGTCTGAGTGTGTGTGTCATGGATGTGTGTGATTGTCTCTCCCCATTGAACTCAACATTTTTCTCCCTTGAGCAACCTACCACATCTTCAGGATGACCCCCACATGTGAACTGTGATTGGTTGGTGGAGGAAAGGGACAGGAGCTAAGGGATTTTAAGGTAGGAAACATACAAGGATGTGAGGCAGGTGAACGAACAGAATCACAGTCACACCTGGAGTCAGTGTGTGCTTGTTCATCTGCAACACGAGGACTTGTCTTCTCCAGAGAGGAATAGCCGCTTTCAGTGCCCAATCGACTCTTACTACCTGAGAGAGCAATGAAAGCAAAGCATACTCAGTCCAGAATTAATTTGTATTTCCAATTCTTACTTATCCAATGGACATGAGTTTACAAGGAATAAAAACTTTAGCAGTAACATATGTGTCATGCACAAGCAATGTAAAAAAGAAAACGGTTTCATTGTTCACCGAAAAATTTTAATCTGGCACAATTTATTCACCCTCACGTCTTTCCAAAACTGTACGATTTTCTTTCTTCCATGGAATGCAAAAGAAGAGTTTCAATGAATAATAAATACTGGAGCCTTTTTAAACTTGAATACTTCAAGTTTAAAAAGGACAGAAAAGTACCACAACATTATCATAAAAGTGCTCCAAACCAAAGTGGTACACTGATCAACTGATTCATTGAAAAGATCTGATCCATTGATGCAGGCTTAGAATGAGTAGCTAAATGACAGAATTGAAATTGTGCAAACTATTCGAATTCTTTAATAGAAAAATGAACAATAGTTTTAGCTACAACCTACCTTTATTTCTTAAGCCAACAAGTCAGTAACCACTAAATCAAACAAGTACATCCAGTTAATGTCATAAGCCCACACACAAAAGCCACTCTGAGGTCATACCGTCTGTGCTGGAGCCGCTTGGGAGCTGATCGAGTGACGAAGAGAGACAAGAGCCAAAAGTGGTATTGAGTGATGAAGCATTACCACTGTTGGAAGGAACCCCGACTCCACCATTGAGTGACTCCTCCTCCAATTCTTTCTCTGAGGAAAACAACGAGACCTCCTCCACTGTGCTCACCACACTACTTGTATTGTCTTTTTTGATGGCCCCTTTGGTTCTGCCATTTCTGCTGCTGCCTTTAGTGGCACTGCTAGCACTAGTGTCAGCATTGTCGCTGATGGACACTTTACCACCACTGTTATCACTAGAAGTGATGCTGCCTCGTCTATTAATGCTGCTGGTGAAACTACTTCCAGAAGTGCTTGGTTTTTTAGCACCACCACTGCTGCTAGAGGTTTGGTTTTCTGCTGTCTGCTGAGAGAGAGAGAGAGAGAGAGAGAGAGAGAGAGAGAGAGAGAGAGAGAGAGAGAGAGAGAGAGAGAGAGAGAGAGAGAGAGAGAGAGAGAGAGAGAGAGAGAGAGAGAGAGAGAGAGAGAGAGAGGAGAATATAGGCAAGTAAATCAGAGACTGACAGGTTGCACACGAGCGCTCTGCCAGCAAAATCCAATTGGAAGGAAAAGCCTCTCTCTTTCTATATACAACCGGCTTGACAAACAAGCACACGTCTTTTGCCCTCACTTTGCAAACTCTTTACCCTCCCCGGGGGGATGCTCAATAATCCTGTCCAGATCACTTAAGTTAATTCTATTAAACTTCCATCTGACTAATGCTTCAAATTACACAAATAACAAAAAGTGCGCACACAAAATACAAGAACGCAGCATTTCATCTACATGCTGTTAATTGTTGCAACACAGTGGAATGGTACTTTCACACACTAGATCAATTTGGTCTGCTGTCAGCAGAAAGAATTTGCAGAAGGAAGATAGAGAGGGATTAGTAAATCAACTGGACAGAAAGACAGGCACAGCATTTAGAAATGTAATTAAAGCAAAGAACAGAGGTGGAGGAGGGCATTTAAAGGAGCAGTACTCCAAAACAGCATTATTCGTACATTACTGTCTGTGGCCATCCAAAAACAAACCTTCAATTGCACTTTTTTGAAGTGTACTAATCTGGTGTAACAAATAATGACGCAAGTGTCCATACACGCTTGTAATGTATATTAAATGACATCTGTGCTTCACTGTGCTTAAAGGTGGAAAAAACATATATACTGAGGTAACTGGTAATTTACCCAGTACAGCTTTTTAAAATTAAAAATGAACATATCTAGTTTGCTGACATATTGCTCTAGCATATATAGACCCAGATCAACAGGAACTTTTACTCAAGACTCATTTTACCACACAGAGCTTGGCAGATCTGCCTTTTCAATCATGCTCCATATGCATGGAATGAGCTTCAAGGTATACTAAACATGATATATCATCTCTTGATCCATTTACAACTATTTTAAAAGTCCATTTTTATAGAACAATGTTAATTACTTAAAATGACTTTAAGTGTGATTTCAGATATTATGATCACCATATCTGGATATCTAATCCACCTCTAGTTTCAGAAGAGGTTGGCTTGTAATTCCTTTATGAATATTTATAAAAATGCTGAACAATAGTACTAAATCCTGCTACATGTTTAGTGCAAATTTTTTTTTTTTTGGACAAATCTATTCCATCTAAAAACCGTGAGATACTGTGAGAATTCACAGAACATGCATTCATTAAATATGAACAAGACTCACTTGCGGTGGGTGGGCTGTATCCTTCCCCTTCTTCCTCTGATTTGATTTAGCAGCTTTGGGGTAAACAATCAGATTTTCCTGCCACCTAAATAAAAAAATAGTCAAATTAATATAGAGGACAGACCCCAAAAAAGGACCCAGGATGGAAAATCACAAATATATGCAAGCTCAAACAATTATTCAGATTTCTCTTACTTCTGCTTTTTGGACATCACTCTTCTAGACTAAAAACCTCCGGTTGCAAAGAAGCAGAGAATTACGAGCATTAAAAGAACAAGCCTGGACAATCAGAAACAGTTCTAAAGCTGGTGTTCTCAACACAGAAAGACACACACACACACACACACTAATCCAAGACTCCTTGACACCTTCTATTACACTCTTAAGGGATTAGATCAGCCTGGCTGAGATTTACTGATTTATAACACTTAAGCAGAAACAGAAGGATGAGACAGAAAGAGAGAGATGATTTCAACTGAACTTGTGAACAGCTGAGACATTTAACAGCTTGACTTAGCCTCTGTTGTTCCATTATATACATCACAACATGCAGTATGATTGCATTCCATAAATGTATATGGCTGTATATATCAAGTGGGATAAAATTAACTAAATGACAAAGTAGCTGTTACGTGTGGCTAAGTTCACGCCACAGATAAGTGAGTGCATTACCTACTGATGCTGAAGCTGTCTGTATTCTCTGATCGGATGTAGTAGTCTCTGTTAGTGAAGCACAACCTCAGACAGTTCTGGAAGCCAGTTTGAGATGAAGCATCAAGAATCTCACAACACTGGATCATATTCACACTTCCTTGAGGCAATGTACCTGGCTAGATAAAATATTGCACAAAGCAGGAAAGATTTTAAAGTCACCATGAAATCAAAATGTACAATTGAAATCAAAATGTACATATTGCTGTATTTATTATAAATGATTTATCTGTGCACATCATTATTTTTTTTAATTCTTGTACCCTCAATATTAAATCAAAATAACTTTCCCTCTCTCCTGTCCCTCTGGTGACGCATGTAGTGGCGTGAGGGCAGGACAACCTGTCACTCACATGATAATCACAGCAAACCACAACCATCCAATCAATTCCCCATGAACATCAAGTCCCGACCTACATTTTTTTTTTTTGAGAAACCGAAGACTATTGCTTCTTCAGTTTCATGCCAACTTGAATAAATTTTTTTGTTAATTATAAATCTTATCTTCTTGTTAAAGACAATGACTGTGTATTTGCTCGTAGATGATTTTCATAAATGTTGAGCTTTTATTAGAGAAAAAGTGAAAGTGACATGTGAAGGCCAAGTATGGTAACCCATACTCAGAATTGTCCTCAGCATTTAACCCATCAAAGTTAGTTCACACACACATTGTGAATAGCTAACACACTGCAAACCGTGAACACACCCGGAAAAGTGGGCCTTCGGGTAACCAGTCTGACTCTCTAACCATTAGGCCATAACTGCCTAATGGTTAAAAGTTATTAATTTGTAAAGATGTAAGAATTATAAACTTGTTGCTCTCAGAACTGCAATAATCCAAAAGCCTGTGGAAAAGGGCCTATTGGGTTTTTTGTCGAGGTAACCAGGCTAACTCCCAGGTTGGCCTACAAAAATCAATTCAGTATGTATAACATCAAAATTGACATTTCGGGTCTAGTATCAGTGATGGGGTTTCATAAGCTTGAGATAGTATGCTAAATAAGATAAAGAGTTCGGAAAACATTGCATGAATAACAAGTTAAACCTCACCATCTCATCCAGAGAGTAGCATAGAAGCCCATGCTCGTAAAGCACAAAATATCTCCTCTGCCATTTCTATAACAGAGATAGCAAAGAAAGATCAGTGCTACACTTACAACATGACATATAAAGGGCCTGTATCTGATGGAAAAAATCTCTAGAACTGCCAATGTCATCATCACCCGTTTTCTGTGGCCAGAACAGCTGAAGTCGGTGTCCTCTGGGGCCAAGAGGAGCCACCCCACCTGAACAGGCTTCGTCTGGGACAGAGAGAGATAATGACTCTATTTCTCTAGCATTTTAAAAAGTTAAGAAAGTATATCCTCACCTGACACAGATCTGCTTCGCTGAGTTTGTGCGAATCCACGGTTTTAAAGCAGTTTTGACATTTACTTTTATTAAAGATGTTGGCCTGAAAGCGATGACACCGATTCTCGCGTGGAGAAAACATAGTTTATTTGCAGGGGTCGACACCTTTTTATAATAATAATAATAATAAACTAATTTAAAGTGACCACAGTGGTATTTATTTTCTGTAAAAACAAGGCGAGTTCACATTGTCTTCATTTATAAATGGTGTCCGTGTCGTTCATGTGTTTATCTTCCTGCCCTACGTGCAAAAGGCCTTTCAGCCACATTACGTTACTGATCATTTGTGGATTAAGTAGAGGGATGCCTGAGTGATACGCCGATGTAAACGCAATATAAACATTTGGCGGAGAGTTCTGCCCTTCTAGAAACGTTTTGAGCCACAGAACTTACATCAGCAGCTCAAACAAACCACAATAGCTTGGTTGTTGATCATGTCTCACTCTTGCGGTACTAGCGAGCGATTTATTCAGCGGCGAGGATTTTGATTCATCCCGAAGATTCGATTCTTTTGACTTCGTTCACCAGACAGATTCATTTACATTCATTCACTGACCAGTTCTGCAGATTGTAAGAACTGTAATTCAAAATTTTGTGGATGCTGAAAAGTGTAAGGAATACATATTTTTATGTAAAAAATAATATGTTGGTATACTTATAAGCAGTACCGTCGCGAAGGGCTGTGCCAAGTGTGCGACCGCCGCACAGAGCCTCGCGCAAAGTGACAGCTGAGCTGACTTGATGTAAAGCCAATAGTTCATGTTTTTGTCCTTCGAAATACTATAGTTAAAAGACATAGCTAAAAATTAGACTGTGTGTATTGTGGTGCTGTATTATTCTGTGCATGTGACGTCATCAGCGCTGCATCGCAAGTCAAGTTCATAGAGAGCTTTTTTTCAGCCCATTCAAATTCAGATTTTGGCAACAGAGATAACCATAGATATTACCTAAGAAACCATAGATATTACCTAAGAAATACGCTAGAAATGTGCGCTCATTCAAGGATGCTCATTCAAGGACTCTGCAGGATTTCATCTGACGATACGCACAAAGGTTTTTGGTTGTTTTTTTACACTAAAAAAGTTAAATAAGCTTATAGCCTAACTATTACGCACCCTTTGGACCATCAGTGAGAGCAACGGTACCGCAGAATGAGTATAGTCTACTCTATCGCTACACGTTTTAAAGTTTTTAAGTCTGAAAACTGCAAAAAGCAACATTCATTTTATATTTAAAGGTACGGTATGTAGGATTGATACCTAGTGGTTGAAATGGGTACTGCAGTCCAAATTCAAAATATTGGAGATTATTGTTTCCCCTGCCCCCTTCTCCTCAGACTCGGCTCACACGGGTTGCCAGCTTGAGGACACGCAACAAGAGCGAGCGCAGTTGACAATGAAAGCCACACTGTAAGTTGATCATGGCCGTCAGAAGCAAAAAAAATGTGGGTGGGTCCTGTCTCAGAAAATCTTTACTGGAGTAGATGCCATTTACATTAAGTACAAATATACCATCTTGTTTGCTAAACGTCTGGTTGGGAAAGACAAAATTACAGAAATCACTGTGTCATTTAGAGTGGTAATAGTGTAGGGCTAAGACGAATAGCATTAAGTTTTGACGCAAATCGAGCCAAGGTTCGAATTCGCCTTTTGCCGAATTCACTCTACTCCCTTTTCCCATCACATATCAGATCAGAAAGGCATTTATTTTCAAGAAAAATGAAGAAAATATTAGAAAAGTGGAAATAAAGTGTCTAACGTGTTTAATGATAAGTGTTCATCGGTTAGGGGTAGGTAAACAGACGTGCTGAATTAGAGACAATAAAAGTGAGTGGGTCCAATATCATTGGTGTAAAAAGTGGGTGGGTCTTGTCCCACCTACACACAATGGTTCCGACGCCCATGAAGTTGATGAGTTGATTTATCTGCGTTTTAATGTGCTCTCGTTCATAGACATTTTTAGTAGAATCTGCGATCTCTGACCCAGTTTGTTTGCTGGCTTCCATGGCAGCAATAGTTTTCCACCAACTGGCAACCTGGGTTGTTGAAATACTATTGGGTAAACCGGCAGCGTGCAGTTTTGCACAGACCAAAACAAAAACAGACATTCTGACACAGAACGCATATTTCAAAGTAGAATAACTGGCTACCTTTGTTTTTCTGAGAAAAAAAGTAGGGGAATTTAGCATGTTTCCTACATATCTGCAAGAATATTATGGTATTTTTATGCTTTAGTAAAGTGAAAAACTTACATACAGCACCTTCAATTCAGTGAGTGACATCCTGCAACCGTTTTCATTCTTTTATTTTGTATTTTTTCCCTAAAATACCCTGAACTTATACAACTTTCAATTAATTAATTTAGCGATGGAAAGGTCAAGTTGAGTACATTGCATTCTGGGATACAATAACAGTGCAGTGTGCTGTATACTGCACATTGTTTACTAAATGAATATGAATAAATGTTTTTCATTCATTTTATTTATCATTAAAATACAATACTTGAAGGAATATACATGGTTGAATTTATATATGTTGAGTTAAGTGGAAATGATGAAATATATATTAACAATGACATAAAAACAACAGAGATCATTATGGTTAAAAAGATCTTGATTCATGCTACACCATCTGTAAAAGCATTAGCATAAATGTTTGTCTGAATGTGTGAGTGAAAGTGATATCCATTAAAATTCTCCATCCTCTGCTTTCAGATCAACTTTCATCTTCTGTTTCTTCATTATAGCCTCCAACTCAGTGGCCTTCCGCACATCCTGGAAAAGAGTGATACAGATATGAAGATAACCAGTCTTTCAATCCTTGTAATTTCCCTCTCTTTTTTGGTCTGTTCTGTTTCTCTTCTTTTATACTGTTTTATACTTTTACTGTTAGCGAAAATGTTATTTCACTTCATTTTGCTTTTGCTTGAATTACCTTGTTAAAAAATGAATTGAAATTAAATATTAGTTGACTTTGTTTAATGTTTCTTTGTTTAAAGTCAGCATGAAATAGAAGTTGTGATAGTCTTTTCTCCTCTATTGCGACATATACATGGGAGTCACTAGGCCCTTTTTAGGGGGACTTCAGCCCCTAGGATGTATATCCGAGTGAAACAGCTTCTTGAACAAGAAAAGCTAAAAATGGGCCAAGCCAGTCTTTTAATGGTCTTAATTTTAATTAACATTTACATTTTAATCACAAGTTACTGTAGATAAAGTAACCTAGCACAGAATAGCCTTCCCCTTTGTTTTCTTTACATGTTTAAATTGTGTGGGTAAACTTGCCGGCAGCTTTTTACAGGAAGAAGGGTTTTTCCCATGTTGATGGATTCAAGCAGTTCATGTTGAAAAAATTAGTTTAATGTGAGAGCAAATACTCACTATAGCAGAGGTCTTCAACCCTGCTCCTTGGGACCCACTGTCCTGTTGAGTTTAGCTTCAACCCTAATCAAAGACAGCTGAAGCTAATCAAGCTCTTCAGGAGCACATGTTGAAAATACGCAGGCAGGTGTGCTGAAGCAGGTTGGAAATAAACTTTGCAGGACAGTGGGTCCCCAGGAGCAGGGTTGAAGACCTCTGCACTAAAGCATTAAATGACTTTTCACAGTGAGGTAGCTCACACGTACCAGCAGCTAAAAATTCTCCCACACAATGACACAGTCTCTTCCTTCATGCTTCACTGTGATAGAGATGCATTTATTATTATATTTCTCACCAGATTTTAGAAGACATCACTCTGGAGCATCGCAGTGCAACTGGTGTTTCATTGTGATTCATCACTCTACACACAACTTCCAAAAACCTCATTCTGTCTTTGATATTTTTCTGAGACAGCAATGGCTTTTCAAGTAATGCATTTGCTTAAGTTTAGCTAATTTCCTGACCATTCATTTGTGGTTAAGACAATTAAAAGCTTAGTGTTTAGTCATTTTGGGCTTGGCCCATCTTATTTTCCCCAGGAATGTAGGGTGAGACTTGATTTTGTCCATCTGGAAATAATTGGATTCACTGTCAGAAAAAAAAGGTACATTGCTGTCACTGGGGTGGTACCCTAAAGTACAAAACTAATATGTACCTTTAAAGTACTAATATGCACTCTTAAAGTACTCATATGTAACTTTTAAGGTACTAATATATACCATTTAGGGTACTAATATATAACATTTAGGGGTGAGTACGGTACAAAGATGTACCTTTTCACTTTTATACCTTAGGGTACCGCCCCAGTGACAGCACTGTACCTTTTTTCTGAGAGTGTTGTTGTGGTTTGCTGTTGCTGTGATCTCGTGTGAGTGACAGGTTGTCTCGCTCCCGTGCCACATCATCAGAAAAAAAGAAGTTGGAGAAGATGGAGGGGGTATGGCAAGCCGTTTTGACTTTTATTAATTCACAGGATTTGAATTCTTGATATCAACAATTACATTTTCACTAGTTAAAATGCTAATTGTTGATATCAACAATTTCAGAAATGCTAATTCCTCAAGAAATGAATTTGAATGGCAGCCTAGGTGACATTTCACTAGTGAAAATACAATTACAGATATCAAAAATTAGAGTTTTTACTAGTTGAAATTCAATTACTGATATCAAGAATTCAAGAATTAGAGTTTTTACTAGTTGAAATTCAATTACTGATATCAAGAATTCAAGAATTAGAGTTTTTACTAGTTGAAATTCAGTTGCTGATATCAAGAATTCATATCCTGTGAATGAATAAAAGTCAAAACGGCTTGCCATAGTTGGGGTGTTATTTTTTTTTTCTTCTGAAACTGCCAAAGGGAAACATTAGAAGACATGAGAGGTATTCTGTGAGAATATTTCTGGGAGTGAGTAATGTACCTCCAGCAGTGCTTTCTGCACCATGATCTGGCTGTAGACTCTGATGCCCTCTTCTGGACAAACGGCACGCAGCTCTTCCTTATTCAGAGAGAAGAGCTGAGCTCCTGTCAGGACACCCAGACTCTGTACAGTGCTGAGACAGAGATAAAGAACACAACGTGAGCAAATTTCAGCTCTAGATCATCATATGCAGATGTGTGAATTTTACTCACTAATCTTTGAAGCCTTTGGCCTTGAGCCACTCCTTAACCTCAGCTTGGGGAGAGTGATAGTCCAGCGGTGCCGTTGTGTCATTCGCTTTATTAATTACTACTGGGCGTACTGATGCTGCTCTACCATTGGCCAGTCGCTGCAAGAGCTCATCATTCATCAGAAGTGCTGTTAACACATATACATATTGCAGTAAGGAATAAAATAAAATATACATTTGTGATATTTGGACATTTATGATATTCTCTCATGAATATAATGTAAGGGACAATGTAAAGTCAGTTGGTCATTATACATTTTTTTTTTTTTTTTTAAATCCCAGAAAGGGACATCAGGAGAAATCGTGTATCATTCAGTGTGCTAAAATCTGAATTAAAATAAACAAGATGAAACTTAAACTCCAATTAAAAATGTTACCTTGGCAACTAAATTAAATAAATATCTTTATGTTGAAGTACTAAAATGACTCAAACTCAAACTTTTTTTAAAATTAAAGATATATAGAATATATAGAAATGATTAAAAACAAAAACTAATAAAAATAGCAAAAGCACATAACAAAATTAAATATAAAATAAAATACAATTTTAAAAATTATAATTGATTGACTGACTGATAATATAAAAATAAAACATAATTTAAAATATTACTAAAAACTATAATAGTATATAAATAATACTAAATAACACTATCATTCTGAAGGAGGTTTATTTTGTGATACTAACCAGATGACATTATCCATCTTATTTATGAGGTTTATGAATAAAATGATTTTTTACTGAGAAATAATGACTTGACCATCCTCTATAACCTCAAAGTATTTAACTTTTTAATCATACTTTGAGAAAAAGGCATTTGTTAAACTGTAGTGACTGGTCAGAAGTGACTAATTTTCAAGTACTGTATGAGGCATTACCTCTCTCTCCATCGTCTCCAATTGGCGGCATACTGTTGGGGCGTGGATCAGGGCGGACTGCTTTTTCGCCTGAGGAATTGGGTGCAGCATAAAAAGAGATTGCTCTCGGTGGAGAGATAGGAGCTTTCTATAAAAATATGATAAGAATTAGTTTGTGACTGAGCATGCGAGTGTGTTATGTGTTGCTGATTGCATGTGTGCGCGCATGATTCCTTTACCATGGACTGGTTGCGCATTACTACGTTGGAAGAGTCCACTTCTGCATGATTGATCGGCTCGAGGATATTGTGTGGAACAAAACCAATCTGACCGTAATCATTCTTACATTTCCACCATCGCTTTGATGACTCCAACACCTTAAGCAGAGAGGATAAGAGAGACAAAGTCAGTGAAAATGAGGGGAAATGGAGTGAACTGGTGTCAGTGGTGATTTTCAAGAGGAAGCACAGATCACTTTACAGATCATCTGTAGGCTACAGTAAAATGTGTGCTGACAACTCTTTTAAAAAGAACAGAATTTATTTGAAATGCTTTTTGTAAAAGTCTTTACTGTCACTTTTGATCAATTTAATGCATCCTTACTTAATAAAAACATTACTTTCTTTTTAAAAAATCTTACTGACCTCAAACTTTTGAATGGTTGTGTATATATATATATATATATATATATATATATATATATATATATATATATATATATATATATATATATATATATATATATATATATAGTCAAAAAATATAAATGGAAATGGAAGTGTGAGGAAGCATTGTTGGTGTGTACGTCTATGCAAGGTACCTCCAGAGTATCTCCGTGTAAGACTGAGAGCTCACTACTGTTTCGTGCCACAAAGTCATAACTGCAGCGATACATCCTTTCTTCATTAGGAGGCAGAGAGTCTTCCTCCAACCTACACCATAATCACACACACAATAAGACAAAGTGGCATCACAAAGACACCGCACACACACACATGACTGGTCCATACTAACCCATTGTGTTCCTGGTGTACAGTTAGACGTGCCTGTGGAAAGAGAAAGGAAGGTGTTGAATGTGGTTTGTAGTGTGGTTGCGCTTATATCAAGGAGTGTGAGGTCTCATACCTGCTGAGTCTGTATAAGAGCTTCATGTTTGTGCTGGGACTCTATGGGGTCCTCAATTGGTTGTCCATATGAGTCTATGACCATTGGCTGCCAACCATCCAGAAAGATAGGTTTGTATGGAGGCACAGTCTGACTGAGTTGAGAGCTGACAAACACACACTGGAGTTGATCAGCCAATCTTAACCAATCTACACTACCAACCCCATTCATTGTATGTAATATCATAGAAAACAGTAACTAGCACTTATTTTGTCTTTTATGTTCCACAGAAAAAAAAAAAAAAAAGTCATACAGGTTTGGAACAATATGAGGGTGAGAATGACAGAATGCATTTTTGGGTGAACTATCCAATTAAGTAGGGTTCAAACTCAAAGCAGATATTCTAGTAGTATTATTTCCATTCAAATTTAAATGCCACAGTTTTTTTACTGACAATGGCAGGGTCCAGTTTGACCCGAGTGACATCCACAGTTGTTTCTCTTGCTCATTTAGATTCTGCTGTAGTAGAGAGATGGCTCCACTGGTCAGAGCGGGGCTGGAGACTGTTGCTGCTAAGTTAGGACCACCTGTGGTCTTCACCATCTGGTGAACATACAACAACAAAGCATATGCTATATATTATATAACATATACCCTATAATATGGCGCTTACAAATCCTTTCCTTATTTTGTGGAAAAACTACAGATAGTTTTTGAAGTAAGCATATGAATTTTAGTGTTTAGGTGTGTCTCTCTATGTCTGCTGTGTGTGTAATTCTCTCACCAAGTGCAAAGGGATGAAAACGTGGTGCAAGAGTTCTTCTGAGGTTGGCTCTGAGATTTTCGTCTTTAGGCGATCCTACAACAAACACGCATACATATGCATTAGGCAAGCATAGCACCTTTATGAAGCTCTTAAAGCTGTGATTTCTGCACCACTACACTCTAAAAAATGCTGAGTTAAAAACAAACCAAGATGGGTTGAAATTGGACTAACCCAGCGAATGGGTTGTTTTAACCCAGTAAATGGGCTGTTTTAACCCAGCGTTTGGGTTAACTGTTTGCTTAAAACAACCCAATCGCTGGGTTAAAACAACCCATTCGCTGGGTTAGTCCATTTTCAACCCATCTTGGGTTGTTTTTAACCCAGCATTTTTTAGAGTGTACCCAAACTGCCACCAGATAATTGAAAGAAATGTGTTTTTATTGGCACATCCCTTTCCTTGGGGAAATTATTTCTGTAAGTGCTGATCTGTCATCTTACCAATAGACAGAAAGAATATTTAATCTTCTGAAAAATATCCACAAACTCCTGTTCTGAAGGCGGGGTCGCTGTTTGTGTGAGAAGGCCATCTACAAACATAGATGTTTAATATTTATGATATTTCTAAAGGTCTTGGATAGTCTTGTGAAGTATGGAGGTCATCTCTCTCACCATCCTGCTTTTTATTCTTCTTGCTGTTCTTTTTGCGACTCTTTTTCACATTCCGTTGCTCAAGAACATTCTTAGCCTCTGCTGTCACCTGCAGACGAGCCATGAAACGCTCCACATCAGCAAAACAGTGATTTACCAACTCCTAACAGAGGGAGATATAAAAAAGGTTTTAAGCGATAAATCCACTTACACAAATGCAGTGGCTTTCCACGTTGCTTTTAAGCACTTTCATTACTCTTTCCTCTAAAACTAAAATCCCAGTAACATCATATTTTTCAGGTTGAGGCAACTTGTCACCAATTTTTTTTTTTTTTGAGGTTAGCTGTCATGTGTTTTACAGTTTGTAATTTTATACAGTTTATTATCCACAATTTTGCTGTTTTTCCAATAGTTTTTGTATAATATCTTTTACATATTTTATACATTTTATTATTTTTATATTTGTTGTTTTGCTAAAAAGACCAATAACAGGATGTTTAATAGCAGTGTCCATATTGATAGCTTACCACATCTGCCAAAAATAACGGGGTTTGCATTGGCATTCAATGAACTGTACTTTATTTCTGGGCAATAATGGTGAAAATGATTGCATAATACTTTTTAAATGAATGAATGAATGAATGAATGAATAAATAAATACCCTTAGAAATAAAAAAGCATGACAACTAGCATGGTCTCCGCTATACAAAACTAAAATACTAATGGATTTCTGCAGTCTGCATACAAACAGGCAATGTTTTATGTAACAGTCAAACTTACAACTTCTCTCTGTGCGTGGATCAGATGTGCATCTGTTTTCACTCCTCCATTTACTAAGATGAGCAATGAAATATATATATATAATGTACATGTATTATCACAAATATATATATTGCTGTACACTTTTAATCAAACAGAAATACAGATATAAAAGCATAAACATATACACACGTGCCTGTGGGACCGGGGTTAGCAGCTGTATCGTTTGGAGGTACTTTGATCGACTTTGACATTCTCCTGGGAATAACTTGGGGAGCAGACATCTAAAGAGTAAAAGAATGGGAAACATAAAAGGAAAAGACAACAGAGGATATAGAAAGTATTTAAAGTATATGTCATCCAATTTTGCCACCTGCTCACACACAAAGTCAGGGCTGACTTGGTTCAACTGTAAACTAATGAGTCACAATTACAACAAAACCATGGAGAAGGTGGAGAGATATGCTCCTTTTTAAACGAGAACAAATCATTCTTTAATCTATTTAAATTATATCTCTAGTTCCTTGGTGACCAAACTTTCAATCTTTTAGTTAAACAGCATTAGGTTACTACCGTCCAGTTGTCAAAGAGGATTATTAGGTAATGGACTATTGGGAAGAAAACATTAGATGCTGTAGACAGAATTTCAATCAATTGAGCTGACACAGAAGAAGTGCCAAGAAGCTTGAGAGAAACTCCTTATATGGTTTAATAAAATAATCCTTAGAACTTGGACTACCACAACTCTCTATAATTAAGACACGCCTATTCAGATGTTTTTTTTTTTTTTTTTTTTGCCAAACAAACAATGAATGGCTTTTTTTGTAAATCTGGTCTTGGCAGGATTGCTTGAGAGTTTCACTCATTCGTTGTTCAAGAAAGACTCTAGGATAAAGAGGGTTGACATTCCACACATAACCAATACATTACTCCACATTAACTCATTCAATCACATCGATGGCCTCTGACTAGCACAAAGCCATAAAAGTGTGTCAGATATTTGTGATCAATGAGCGCCGTGGGCTGTTACAAAGTCACTGGACATTTCTTTTCAGGATAAAATGTCATGTTTAGTTCTGCAAGTAATGTAGTTAAGAAAGAAAAAAAATATATATTTTCCTGAGAAAACTATAAAAGTATTAAAAATATAGTTTACAAGGAATGATTTCCAAAAAGTTTTTAATAACAACTTTTACAGCTGGATTCAAATGTCTGAGACCACTCGTAAAAATGTTTTTGTCTTGTGTGTTCTTTTGTTTCCTTCAGCATCCCTGCAGCCCTATGTAACGGAGGCCAGCTAGTAGTTGCTGTGCGAGTAAACCTCACTCCTCTGATCTCAAGAGACGCTCTAGCGACTGACATAAGAGGTTGCATCCTTTAGCCTCCTTGTTAGAGCGTCTGACTCTCATGCCAGCAGACCTGGGTTCGAGTCCTGCTAGGAGAGAGCGGTACGAACAGGAGGGGTTACATTTGTGCCGTGACCCGGATGGGAGTGAGGTTTAGGTGGGTGAGTGTAATGGAGGCCAGCGAGTAATGTTCAGACTGCACGATTTACGAACTCGTCGGATCATTGCTCTTTTCACACTGCATGACTATCCGGGGTAGCATTTGGTCACTGCTGTGTTCACACTGCACGATGGATCGGCAACAGGGGGTTTCACACTGCATGACTGTACAAGAGGAAGAATCACCGTCAACTCTCACAAACTCCGTTTCACAACCAAACACACGTGCGATGTGACAAGTAAACAACGCGAGATCACACGTGCGTCAGACTGGAGTTCTCGCACGAGAATGGAATCGTTATTAAAAATTATAAACTGCAGAAAGTTTGCGCTCCAAATTGTCTGTGCGCTGATTTGCAGAAAAAAAGATTATGGTGGAGGAATTTGTTGGGGAGACATAGGGAGCAAGGATTGTGTTCTGCAAAGAGAGTTTGAGGTAAATAAATCCTTTTGCAATGTTCTGCTCCTGCGGCTGGGCGTGCAAATGTTTGGGCTTTGTTTCTGTTTGATAGAATTGTAAATATATCTATTAAAATACTGATATTCTGGTCTATAATTCCTCCCTGAACCTCCCGCTGCCCTGTATCTTGCTCTCTCATTGGCTGTAGGTCATCACTGATGTAATTTTCAGTCAGAACACATTTCACACAGCAGGATTTTGAAATGCCGACAGGTCCAGATAATTGCCAAATATCTTGCGGGCGTTGGTGACTCATCTGCGATTCTCTTTCGCGTCAGATATCGCGTCTTTGATAATTCACACTGTGTGACTGTCACTTGCGTGCACGAGCACCGATTTGCCTATGATTTCAGGCATTTGTCGGCGATTTCACAAAACCTGTCGGCGAGTCAAAATCGGGGCTAAAATTGGGCAACGTGAACTCAGCATTAACCTCACTCTTCTGATCTCAAGAGACGCTCTAGCGACTGACCCTTTAGCCTCCTTGTTAGAGAGTCTGACTCTCATGCCAGCAGACGTGGGTTTGAGTCCTGCTTGGAGTGGGTGGTACGAACAGGAGGGGTTACACCTAGGACAAGAAGTTTGAAAAATGCATGGCTGACTGGAAAATTAAATTATATAGCCACTAGACCACATAACAATTTTGAGTCTTCAAAAGTTTGTGCAAAAATTAAATATCATGTTCTTCAGCATGATTTGAAATGATCTATTGAGCATTTTGTGCTTCGGTGGAGGCAAGAACATCTTACAGTCTGTATTTGCATGATCAATGATACAAATGTACTTTGAAACAGTGAAGAATCTAAAACATTTGTTCTTCATTTTAATGTCATAATTTTTTGTTTAAAACATCTTTCTTTTTTTATTTCAAGCATTAGATTTGTTTTAAATCCCTGATTTTTAAACACTGTACTCCTAGAAAACTGCAAGAAAACTCCATTAAAAGCCCAACACAATCACCATGTCAAAATCACTGCACTGACTGAACATTCTTCTGTTGTTTAGGAGGAGTGGCAGCATATATGCCCAGGATTTCTAACACAGCTGCTATTATTATCAGAGATCTATTCAACGATTTGTTTGCATTCACACTGTCATGTCATTGTATCACCAAAGAATAGGAACCAGACACAAAATATAGCTCTTAGATAGGAGATAACAGCGCGCTGAACACTGCTATAGTTCAGCGAATCATTTTCAATCCTTCAGGGGAAAGCATTGATTCATTACCAATGTGCATTACAAATAGCATCTGCATGTGACTATAAAAACAATAACAGTTGCCTAATTGCTAATGTTAATGTAAAGTCTCAAATTTCATGGCACTATAAAGATTTAAATGTTTGGTTTAAGACAGTCTTACCGTGTTTTAGACGTGTGTACACCTTCTGTCACATCTTGTGTTTACACCTAATACAGAAATGCAAGAACAAGAAAAACTAGTTGATGTGTTTAACTTGAAGAAAACCTGGACTTCCTCTCTTTCCCTCCCTCTCCCTCTCCCTCTCTCTCCTCTCTCTCTCTCTCTCTCTCTCTCTCTCTCTCTCTCTCTCTCTCTCTCTCTCTCTCACCCTCGCCTGAGTTTCAGGATATGACGAGCATAGAAACCTGGTGGAAGTGTGTTAATACATTCCTCTGACTGCATTCCTCTGACATACCTCTGAGAGGCAATAAATGCAATAGATCTTCAGAGAGTCTTATAAGAAACTTTGATGGTCCTGAACTAGATTATAAAATAGGAAAATGTTAAAAGTAACACATGTATTCAAACATAAAGACAAGTGAAAAATATTAGTTAATACTCACAGTGCCACAAACTGTCTTTGCCGAAGAACTGCGTAGTTGCTGCTTCAGTTCAGAGTGTTCAGGCTAGGCTTGTTTGTCTAGATCTGTCATTCTCCTCTCACCCTCCCTTTCTCTTTATTTGTCTCCTTCTCCATGATCCTCCGTCACTTGCAGGTGTTAAGAAATGCTGCTCACTCAGTATTTGTTATTTGCCATATACTTTTGTCTGTCTTTGTCAGTTTATGCAGTGTGCGCTGTCATCACCCAATACAATTAGAGTGATAATATCTTACTACAAAGTACTTGTTGCACAGTTTGTATTACTAATGTAATGGTGATGTTGTTTTGCTTTTTAAATAAATACATTTTCATTGTTATTAAATATTTGTTATAGCCTACTTCTGAAATTCTGTAAATGTTAGTCGTTCAAATATTGTAAATTGTGCAAAACTATCTATTGATTATTTAAGTTCAACATAATCAGGAACCAACTATCATTAGTTGGGAAGAACTTCCCACACTTCCCACACTGACATAACCTCTCACGTGCAGTGATTATGTCATTTTGATATGAATTCTGTCTATTGCCTTGTAGGCCTACACCATGCCAAGAAGAGTATAAATGCTGTTCGTCCTACCAGGAACTGTGAATCAACTTTCACATGGCACTTGCTGTAATTGCATTTCCTTTTTCCTCTCATTCACAAATTAGGTACACTGTATCTTAGTGAATGAATGTGTTTTGATAATATTTTGATTAATATTTTAAGTGAACGGATTCTCAAAATAGATTTGTAGACACACAACTTTTAATAAAGTACAAAGATGTTTCACTCTTGAAATCTTGAAATCTTGAATGAATGTGTTTTGATAATATTTTGATTAATATTTTAAGTGAACGGATTCTCAAAATAGATTTGTAGACACACAACTTTTAATAAAGTACAAAGATGTTTCATTCGTAAACAACTTCTGTGTGTGTCATACACGAAATTTATGAGGCTGCTCACTGCAGAGCCAATGGGTGGAGTTTGACGTCTAGCTTTACCAGCGATGGGTCCAACCACACCCCTAACTCTACGTAACGAAACATAACTCCACCCATTACGTCCAGAGAGGGGGAGCTGGACGCCATTTGTCTCTGCAGTGAGCACCACTTGGAATTTAACACTTTGACTTCGAACAGGGTGTAATGTTAAGCTCTATGCCTTTTGTTTTAATAAATAATAACCATATAGCAAATTGATACATTTCGCAGCGCCATTTGTTGGTGAAAATAATCACTACATGATTTCTCCTATAACCAGCAGCTGCTGTATGTTGGTCAGGCTTTTTTTGCAATGTATTTGCTGGTTGTTTTGAACGATCTGTATAACGGGGACATTTCCGGGGACAGCTCCAGTCTGGGACAGAACACCAAAAACCGAGACTATCCCTGGAAAACGGTGACAGGAACCCAAACGGACCCCATTAAAATCCTGCAGAAGTGGTCCTACAGGATAGTTATGTTCCTGTGAATCCTATGGTTACAAGAAGTTTCTTATGGAAATATTTCTTATTTTCTGACTAATGGATTTCTTCAGCACCAGATAACAATGACTTCACCAATCTTACGCTATTATGATTAAATGTAAGAGTATCTAATAGTAAATGTAAGACGTCCAAAATGTATACTGTGATTTTTCCTTATCTTATTCTTTTAGGGTTTTATATTAATGATAAGAATCTAATCAAAGCAAGATTTGTATAAACTTCCTTTTATTTATTGGAAAGTTTTATATCCAAAAATGTGAATATCCAAAAAGTAAACCCCGCTTTAACATCTTCAAACAATAATTGAATTTGTAGGCCTACATAAATACAGTTTCAATGTCTGTAAATAAGAAAGCTAAAAATAATAATAAATAAAACAAATCCAGATTTTGTGCTATGTTTAATATTCTTTTGTAATATATGCTTTATTTATTTTATGCCCGGCCTCACCCCTTTCTTTGTCTTTCTTTTCTTTCTTTTTGTCTTTTTCTTGTCTTTTCAGATTAGGCTTCTTTATGTAATGTTCCTTGACTACTGAGCCATAATGTCTGAAAGATTGTTTGTTTGTTCTTATGTTTGTTAAAATTGCAAAAAAAAAAAAAAAAAAAAGAAAAAGAAAGAAAAAAAGGATAATAAATAAAAAAGATGCATCCTTCCATAAAAAATTAAAAAAACTGTAAGAGAGGTCCTCGGGTAAGGCGATGGCGCCCTCGTGTGTTAGGAAAGTGCAATGGGTCTTCTTGGCAGAAATGAGTTATGTAAGTGTCACGTCCAGGACCATTTGTCACTGCTCTTCTACTATTGTAGCAAATGCACTCTACACTCTAATCTTTACTTACCCACAGGCTTTCTATAGGCTAGTGAGCTCTCGGCGCACGTGAAGAGCAGCGCGCTTTCGCAAAATATAAACAAGAGGCGGGGCGCGAGGTGGAGCTTAGCAGTCGTGCGTTACCATGCATAACTCTCTTTTTGCTGCCACACAAGCTCCCTACGTGATAAACAATAACAGTTTTAGGGGGCTTCATACACTTCAACAATTGTTTTATCAATCAGATATTAAAGGGGCGAGCGCAGACCCCAAAAGGGGAGCTCCGCGTGTTCTGTAATGTGACACAAAGAGCTGTCAAGAAGGGGCGGGGCCTCGTTCCAGCGTTGGTAAAACAGTTCACGAGTTGGTCTCCAATGACAGCGCGCTTAACTTCAGGGTCTGCCGTCAACATTTGCCTTCTACCAAAGTTGTACATTCGGAGCCCTCCAACGTGACGATCTCCCAATCACCCGAAGAGTGGGATAAAAATATTGCAGTCTGAACGTATCGATAACGCAGAGCCTGCCAGTTTAAGATTAGCGGTTTAAACAAAAAAGCTACAACAGGGCAACTCCCCCCTGAAACGGGCAGCAAGGTAAGACTCTCAAAGAATATGTTGCTGCAAACCGAAAACTTTTCAACTGAGTTTCAAGAGTTACTTTTACACGCATCTGTCTATAGCTTTAAAGGTTCTTGTTTACCAGTTTCTATCCAAAAACCCAACAATAGGTAAACTAGGAAATTGTGTCCAGTTGCAGTTGAGACTTGCTTTGGCTTAAAAGTTTTAACTAGGTCAATGTATTTTTGTTGTTGTTGTCTTTAATACGTTCAGTTGGCAATATGTTAATGTTCATCTGATCAATTGTGTCAAGTTTAATCAGGTTTTACTGTTTATTTACAGTTGGATCAATGAGTCCAAATACATTGGTGGGTTGTGAAATATATTCCTGGTTGATTGGAATGGCATGCCCTAAAATACTGTCAGCTGCCAAATTTGCACCATGCTGGTGATGTTGCATAAATTTCAGCCAAAAATATACCTTGGGTATTAGTTTACAATCAAAGCTTGTGAAACAATCAAGTCGAAACGTATTTATAGGCCTATAGCACAATAAAAGCAACAGGCATTGACCAAAATGCAGCACAATTCAGAAAAACTAATCTTAAAATCAATGAATGAATGAAATTTAATTTTACCATCTTAATAACAAAATGTATTAGATTTGAAAAACATAAAGTTGAGCATTTGTTGGGAAGAGAAAAACATTTTGTTTTATCATAACGTTTGCTTGTGTAGTTTGGGAACATGTAAAGTTGTGCTTCAGGGTAAATTAGAGATAAGAAACACAAGTAAACTTCTGCTTCTTTCAAGGTGACATGAATATAAACAGCATGGGTACCCACAAGGAGCGTGGGAGCTATTTTTCTTTTTTTTCTTTCTTTCTTTCTTTCTATATTTCAATTAAATAATCAGTGGCTTTGTCACGGTGTAGATTCTGTCTGCATGTACAAGTCATGTGTTCTCATGCATAGTGTGGCTTAAGTGAAATCAAATGAGAATGGCACAGAGAAATAGCCCAGCCGATCAAATAACGGTTTGAGTGGGAGGGTCACTGGCACTCGTAGAAAAGGCATTTGTAGAAATAACAAAGAGATAAATAAAATCTGTTCACTTTCCCACTACTTTCAGTTGGCTTTTTGTCTTTCTTTATTGTGTAATTTGACAGTATATAGCCGTTCTAAACAACTTCCTAGACATGCGAAAGCACAGAGAAGATCACAAGATTGTCATAGAGGCATCGGACACCTTGAAAACTTTCCACCTCACAATGTCAGCCCGTCAGTCAACTAAAGAATGACTAGTCGCTCCAGCTCTGACGCAGTAACACACCTCTTTCTCCTTCTCTCACACACTCTCTCACTCTCTTTTTGCTAGAGAGGGTTCTGGACGTCTGTACTTTTCCACTCTAACAGTGGAGAGCACATAGATCCCCGAGCTGAGCCCTTCCTCAGACTGTGGGCAAAGACTGCTGGACCCGACTGCTTCAAGTCTGCATTTACCCACATGGCCTCTTTAGCTGTGAAACTGAATGCAGACTTATGACTTTGTCATGTCACAGTTCAGGGGTTTTTAACCTTAATGCCTTTTTATACCTTCAATACCCCTTTTATGAAATAAAGGCAGTTAGATACTATCATGTATACAGACCCATTTATATTTTGTGTGAAAAGCATTAAATTATTAAGACAAGTCTGTTATTTGTCATTATACTCATCCAAAATGCATTAATTTTTTTTAAGCCTTTTTGATTCGCATTTCAATGAAGAGTAAAATTGCATCAAATTGAATACATCTTAATGGAGCAAGGAATGGACCATTTAGTTTGTGATTCATAAAAAAAAAAAAAGAAAATATATTTAAGTTTAAGATTTATACAAAATGTTTTTAAGCTTTATTATTTTATTTTTTTACTAATTTAAAATTCTTAATTTATAATATTCAATTTGATGGAATTTTACTATTAATTGAAATGTATATCTTAAAAAAAAAAAAAAAAAAAGAGTGTGGTTGAAAAATGTAGGCTTATTTATATATTTACCCAAATTAGAATAGAAAAGATTTTTCATTTAACTTATTTGTATAGTACTTTTTCTTTTTCTTTTTATTTGTTTGTTATATAAAAACATTGTAAGAAATGAGAGATATAGAAATTAATAGAAATCAAATATAAATAAATATTTTTTCCACAAAATTGTGGTGTGGTATCTGGCACCAAGATGTTAGATTCAAGATTCAAGATTCAAGAGTTTTATTTGTCACATACACAGTTATATACAGAATATACAACCGGCAGTGAAATGTAAACAGGTCCGCTCCATGGACAGTGCAAATTCACAGTTAAAAACACAAGGAAGAAATTATAATAGAAATAGGATATAAAAAAAGTACTCTCTCTATATATATATATATATGTCTATATCTGTAGAATTATAAATAATCAAGTCAAGAAAAAAAAAGGTAACAAATAAGGATAAAGTGGAATAAAATAATTGAAGTAGACTTTGCAGTGAGTAAACTGTAGACTTATAAATATGTGGTTAACAAATGTATAAAGAGTATAATGTGCAAACAGGTTTATGACAGGTTGTTACACAGTAACAACGAGAACAGAAAGTGCAGTGCAATGTCAGTGTATCGATGTTTATCCTGGACGTGAAGTCACGTGATGTTAAGTGACTGAGTTCAGGAGTCTGATGGCCTGGGGAAGAAGCTCCTCCTGAGTCTCTCAGTTTTGGCCATCAGGCTTTTTCGGAAGCGCTACCAGATGGCAGCAGCGTGAAATGAGGGTTTGCAGGGTGATTAGAGTCCTTGATGATCTTGGTAGCTCTACCTTTGCAGCGTTTGGTGTAGACGTCCTGCAGAGACGGGAGAGCTGACCCTGAGATACGCTCGGATAAGCGCACGACTCTTTGCAGGGCTTTGCGGTCATGACTGATGCTGTTCCCATACCACGCTGTGATGCACTGAGTTAAAACACTTTCTATCGCCCCTAAATAGAAAGTTTTCAGGATAGCTGGTGAAACCCTGAATTTCCTCAGCTGGCGCAGGTGGTACAGTCTTTGCCTGGCTTTTTTCACCTGTGTCTGAATGTGAGCAGTCCAGGTCAGGTCCTCGGAGATGTTTACTCCCAGGTACTTGAAGCTGCTCACTCTCTCTACTGGTGACCCGCTGATCATGATGGGGGAGTATGTCCGTTGCTGTCTCTTCCTGAAGTCCACAATCATTTCTTTGGTCTTGCCAACATTCAGAGAGAGACAGTTGTCCTGGCACCATGATGTTAGATGCTCCACCTCGTCCAAGTATGCCGTCTCATTGTTGTTGGAAATGAGGCCCAGGACAACAGTATCATCAGCAAATTTGATGATAGAGGTGGAGCTGTGTGTGGACAAACAGTCATGCGTGTAGAGAGAGTAGAGCAGGGGGCTCAGGACACAGCCCTGTGGAGCTCCCACACTCAGGGTGATGGAGGTGGAGGTGGACTGGCCTATTCTCACCACCTGAGGCCTGCCAGTGAGGAAGTCCTCAATCCAGTCCTCAATCCATGTTAGCAGCAGATCCTTTAAGTCCTGTAAGTTGTGAGGTGGGGCCTCCATGGATCGGACTTGTTTGTTCAGCACATCCCACAGATGCTTGCCTGGATTGGTATCTGGGGAATTTGGAGGCCAAGTTAACTCCTCAAACCATTCCTGAACCATTTTTGCTTTGTGGCAGGGTGTATTATCCACATGGATGGCATGACCCAAGGTTTCTCAGCAGAACATTGGCCAAAGCATCACACTGTCTGCGATGGACAGGGGTCAGCATGGGCACCCTGACTGGTCTGTGGCTATGCAGCCCCATACACAATAAACTGTGATGCACTGTGTATTCTGACACCTTTCTATCAGAACCAGCATTAACTTCTTGAGCAATTTGAGCTACATTAGCTCGTCTGTTTGATCGGACCACACAGGTCAGCCTTTGCTCCCCACGTGCATCAATGAGCCTCGGCCGCCCAAGACCCTGTTGCCGGTTCACCACTGTTCCTTCCTTGGACTACTTTTGATAGACTCTGACCACTGCAGCCCATGGAACACCTCACAAGATGCTCTGACCCAGTCGTCTAGCCATCACAATTTAGCCCTTGTCAACTCACTCAAATCCTTATGCTTGCCCATTTTTCCTGTTTCTAACACATCAACTTTGAGGACAAACTGTCCACTTGCTGCCTAATATATCCCACCCACTAACAGGTGCAGTGATGAAGAGATAATGGTCATAAAGTTATGCCTGATCGGTGTAAATGCTGTAATGCATATCCAAACATTATGTACGTTTCCTTCTGTCTGGTGCCCTAGCTAGAAAACTAGCTACGACTCAGAGCTTTTTGATTTCCCAGCAATTCACTGGCCTACAGATTCTTGTACAGGCCTGGTTGTGTGTTTCACAATCACAAGGAGGTTTTGATAAAACTGTAATTCACATGAGATTTATGTCAAAATTAGTTTTGAGCCAATGGGACTCGGGTGCTGTAGTTGTGGTTGCCATCTTTTTGCTGTTAAATATTTGGCTTGAACTGTATGTGAAGTTGCAAACATTTATTAATGGCTAAATTAACAAGACCGATTTTGAAGTACACACTTCCATGTTTGTCTTTTGTCTGTGTTCAGCTGAGCTTTTTATCTCCACTGGTGAATGTCTGGATTATTTCTACGATAAAGAGATTTAGATGTGAACAGAATTAATGTTTCATTTTAATTTCATTTTTACCTGTAACACCTTGATGTTGAATAAAACAAGTACATGGACCTATACATGGTAATAATAATGTAAGGCAACTTATTTATCCTTTCTACACTCGCTTCACTCAGTTTTTCTGCTCTCTGCGCTGTACATTCTACACTATAATCTTCTGTTTACCCTGAAGTGAGAAGAAAAGTGATAGCTGGAGGGAAGGAGGGAGATGGCAAGGTGGACTTGACTTTTTGACTTTACTAGCTCCAACTTACATAAAGAACACAATGAAACTATTCACTTCTCTCCAGGGAAGAGGGAGAGAGTTTGAGGGAAACGAGAGAAGTAAATACAAGGAAGCGAAGAGATAGATAAAGGGTTAGCGGATCCCCGTGGTTTTCTGCGAAACGGGTGTACTTGTCCAAGAAAGTGTCTTCACACACTGTGCACATTGTTAACTCAGAAACATGTGTTGAACACAGGTACTTTTCTAACTTATGGCACAGTTTTAGATCTTATATTGACATGATAACTGCTGAGAACCTGAAAGGAAAGTTAAAATAAAGTGAATCGATTCACCATTGGTTAAAACAAGGAGCTATACTGGAAGCAGTGTTGTTATTGATAACTAAAGCTTTTAAAAATAGTTTTTGTTAATTCTGAAATAAAATATAAATATTAGATGAAAATGTAAACTTATATTTTTTATTAAATGAGAAAGGTTGTCTTGACAACTAACTGACATAAAATAAGTTGAAGTACTAAAACGAAACTAAACTAATAAAAATGACAAAAGCATTTTGATGATTTTTATGAGCAAAATGACTAAAACTGAGCTAAAATGAAACTGGAAATATAAAAATAAAGAATAATTGAAAATATTAATAAATACAATAAAAGTATATGAACTAAAATAACACTGACTAGTAGTTGTCCATGTTCTCCAATATTCATTGACAGATACTGTGGTCTTTCTAGATGGAGAAGCCGCCATTGACCAATGAGGATGGGAGTGTGTTGGCTGAGAGCCGATCAGACATGGCTTTGGTGACGGCAGACGATGTAGACGGGTCTGCAGGTGCTGATGGGCAGGAGGACGACAGGCCAGCGTGGGACAGTAAGCTGCAGTATGTGCTTGCCCAGGTGGGCTTTAGCGTTGGCCTGGGCAATGTCTGGAGGTTTCCCTACCTCTGCCACCAAAATGGAGGAGGTGAGTACTTTTTTGTTATTTGTATGTGTGTGTTTGTGAAATTGAATGATTGGTAATGTAATCACACGCTTTCTCTCTTCAGGTGCCTTTATGTTACTGTATGTGGTGCTGTTGCTCATTATTGGGGTTCCCCTGTTCTTCATGGAGCTGGCAGCTGGCCAGAGCATCCGTCAGGGCAGCATCGGGGTCTGGAAACACATCTCACCTCGTCTCGCAGGCGTCGGCTACTCCAGCTGCATGGTAAAACACACTCTCTGTATGAGAATGACAAATATTTTTATAGCATTATATTATTATATTGCATTAGAACATCAGGCTCATTTTATATATATATATTGATTGATTGATTCAGCATACTTAATTTTACATTATGAAGTAACAGCATCGTTATTTCTATTGCCCTTTTTTTTCTTCTTTCTAGTGCATAGTAGACATTATAACAAAGATGGATAAAAATAGTGTGTTTATATTTTCCAGAGATATTATTGGTGAGTTTATATTTAAAATGAGCTGAAAGGTATCATGTTTCGTCTGGTGGTTACATGGCATGGGATACTTTTAACTTGATTTATGAGCTTCAGCTTCTGTAATGCCACAGAGTTTCAACAGGAAATGTGTCTTGCACAGAGGCAAAAAAGCCACAAATATTTTGTAGTTGAGAAAATATTTGTCATGCTGGCTAGAATTGTCAAAATAGAAGCGTCAGTTTTATTCTGAGACTGCCTTAAAGAAAGCAGCCAGCTTTAGTTCACTGTTGTGAGAAGTGTTTCTAAAATGGCTGCAATCCATATATATATGTTGATGTATATATTCTGTGTTTGTGTGTAAGGAGGAGGAGTATTTCCTCTCTGTATGAGTATATAAGAGTATTTCCTGTGTGCAGTTGTATGTGTGCCTGTATGATAACATTATCAGCTTGTCATTATAATATTATCAGATCAGATGGCAGAAGTTGTATAATGATGGTATCTTGCATAATATGAGAGGATTTATTTTTGCTTTACAGTCTTTTTGTTTTTTAATCATACATCTATACAGACATAAGATGTCATTGTGTTCTTTCTGTCTCTCAGGTTTGTTTCTTCGTGGCCCTGTACTATAATGTGATCATTGCCTGGTCTCTGTTCTATATGGGGAATTCATTCCAGTATCCATTGCCATGGGAACGGTGTCCTGTAGATATGATCTCAAACCAGACAGGCATGTTTTTCACATACACAAAATCACTTGGAATCAATTATTTTAAAGAAATGTATACCTTTATTCACCAATTACACATTGAATTGATGAAAATTGAAAGGAAAGACTTTTATATTGTAAAAATATATATTTTAAATAAATGCTTTTGAGCTTTAATTTCATCAAAGAATCCTGAAAAATGTGAGCTTGTTTCCACAAGAATATGAAGTTATCAACATTGATAATAATAATAATAATAACATTCTTGAGCACCGTGTCATCATATTAGAATGATTTCTGAAGGATCATGTGACACTGAAGACTGGAGTAATGATGCTGAAAATACAGCTTTGCCATCACAGAAATGATTACATTAAAATATATTCAAATAGAAAACAATTATTTTAAATTGTAATAACAATATTTCACACAATATTACTGTTTTTACTTTGATCAAATAAATGTAGCCTTTGTGGAAATTTGTGTTCTTTAAAAACAAAAACTTAATCCCAAACTTTTGAACAGTAGAATACATTTAAAAGAAAATTATATATATATATATATATATATATATATATATATATATATATATATATATATTTAAATATATATATATATATATATATATATATATATATATATTTGTATTAATGAAAACATTAAGCTTTAAAAACAACGGTTAAACACATTGCATTCAAACTTTAGGTGAGGGAATCAATGGAAGAGAACATTTCTTTGTTGCTTGAGCCAGACAGATGCACAAAGGAAAATTACCCTTCTTTTCAAATAGTGTTTTTACTAGTGTCAGATAATTAATACAGAGTAAGCACTCCACTTGTCAGTTACTCACGCACATCCCTAATAATTACACACTTTGTATATTGCGTGTCTTTGATACAAAAGGTTAATGTACGGCTGTGTTGATCTCATCTTCCCATCTTAGTGAAGGAATGCGCAGCAAGCTCTCCTACCTCATATTTCTGGTTCAGGAAAGCTCTGGATATCTCAGACTCCATAGATGAGTCAGGAGAGTTTAACCCTATCATGACTGGTTGCCTCCTTGCCGCCTGGGCTATAGTGTGTCTCGCAATGATCAAGGGCATCAAGTCTTCTGCCAAGGTACAAAATACACACACAAGTTTGTTTTTCAATCGTGGTTGGGTCTTTACTGGTACATCTATTGTTGCTAATGATATTTTCTATTCCCTAACCCTCACACAAACCTTTTTGCATTTCTGCATTGACAAAAATAAAAGTGTTTAATTGTTTATCAAGCCATCTACCTCACAATGTAGGTTATTTCACTATCCTTATGAGGTTTTACTGTTCCTGAAAGGACATATTGTCCCCATACTGTATTCAAAATTGTTGCCAAAATGTTTAACTGAAATGAATCAACAGATGTTTTTAGTGAAATAAATTAAAAACGTTGATCTGTCTCTTCCTGTTCTCCAGGTGATGTATTTCTCCTCTGTGTTCCCTTACGCTGTGCTGATCTGTTTTCTCATCAGAGGGCTCATGTTGGACGGGGCTATAGAGGGCATCAAATATATGTTTTATCCTAAGGTGACAAGAGCTCACGCCACTCCCATAAAGGCATGTCAAATCACGTTTTCTTCAAATGTAATTTTGTAATCATACAGTATTTCTCTCTGTTTGTATTAGCTGGAGACTTGGGGGGAAGTGCAGGTGTGGCGTCAGGCTGCCACACAGGTGTTTTTTGCACTGGGTCTGGGTTACGGCTCTGTGATCGCTTATTCATCCTACAACCCTGTGCATAACAACTGCCACCGGGATGCCATTATGGTCTCTGGCATCAACTTCATGACCTCAGTATTGGCCTCTCTGGTTGTCTTTGTGGTCCTTGGTTTCAGAGCCAAGAACATTGCTATGGATTGTGTTTCAACGTAAGAAAGAATCTGTATTCGTTTTCTTATGTTTTTGCTTGAAATATGATTGTATTTTAAATTCTCCCCTTAATTACATTCATGAAAGTTTCTTGAAAAGGTCCATAGGACACATTACCATTCAAAAGTTTGTGGTTGGTGTGAATTTTTTTTTTTTTTTTTTTTTTTTTCTTATGCTCACCAAAGCTGCATTTATTTGATCAAAAATACAGTAAAAATAAATTGTGAAATATTATTACAATTTAAAATATATATATTTTTAATGTTTTAAAATAGAATTTATTCCTGTGATGGCAAAGCTCCAGTCTTCAGTGTCATATGAACCTTGAAGATGCTCAAGAAACATTTATTATTATTGTTGTTGTTATTATCATCAATGTTGAAAACAGTTGTGCTGCTTAATGTTTTTTTGTGGAAACTTTGATGATAAATTTTCAGTATTCTTTGAAGAAGATCTAAAGAACAACATATATTTGAAAATGTAATATTTTGTAACATTTATAAGTGTCTTTACTGCCACATGATACATTTCATGCGTCCTTGCAATATAAAAGTATTTATTTATTTAAAAAAACATTCTGACAGACCTCAAACTTTTGAACAATACTGTATTTTTTTTTGTGTTGAGCAAAATTGCAAATTAGCAAAACAGTAGCTTAAACAAGGTAAGATATCAGTGACACATACACATACAGAAGAGAGAAAAGCAAAAAAACAAAACAAAGAGAAAGAAAACAGAGTTGTAGTCGAAGTAGTAATCATACTAATAATAAATAATAATAATAGTAGTAGTAGTAGTAGTAGTAGTAGCAGCAACAATAATATTCATTGATAATAATAGTAGGAGTAGTGGTAGCATTAGTAATTTATAATAATAGTAATAGTATTAGTAGTAGTAATAATAATAATAATACATTTAGACCAGTCAATAAAGTTATTGTAGATATTCTCTAGATCTGGGAGCCGTTCCACTACAGACCTTCCTGACATAGATACTGTAATTTACAATACTGTAATTTACATAGTAATGATTATTATATATTGTGTAAGCAATGCATCCTTCCATTCATCTCATAATTTTTGTCCCCTCAAATTAAACTGCATAACAAATCCAGCTAAATGTTACTATAAATTATTCTGTATTACATTAACATTTGTATAATTTCTTCATATTTGTATTTCAATTAATGTCACTTTGCAGTAATGTGGCCAGGATGGTGGAAATGACAACAACCGATTCATCGCAGCATTGGTGGCCATGGTTCAACATTTCTGACCCCAAATCAGTGTCTCTTCATGACTACAGAGAATGGTACAGCCACTATGGAACTATGCTAGGGTCGAATATCACTGACTGTGACCTGGAAAGAGAAATGAGCAAGGTAGGGTTAACATATTTATGTGCTTCAGTGCATATTTTATTACTACTAAGTTAAATGTATCTCACTGTCATAGTGAAATTATTTCTGATTGTGAGAGTTCATCCATCCATCCATCCATCCATGCTGTTCCTCTTTCTTTCAGGGAGTGGAGGGCACAGGTTTGGCGTTTATAGCATTTACGGAGGCGATGGCGTTGTTTCCTGCAAGTCCATTTTGGTCTGCTTTGTTCTTTCTCATGCTGCTGAATCTAGGCCTCTCAACCATGTTTGGCACCATGCAGGGGATTCTTACCCCGCTCATGGATAACTTCAGAGTGCTGGGGCGCCACAAGACCATGTTGACGGGTACACTCAAATAGATGTGCTAATACTAAAGGATATTGTGCCCTAACTGTCATGTAACTTGGCTGTGTCATTGTATAACATGCAGTGTGTTGCTGTATCCTGGGCTTCTTCATTGGCCTGCTCTTCACTCAAAGAAGTGGCAACTATTTTGTGACCATGTTTGACGATTATTCTGCAACATTGCCGCTGATTATCGTTGTCATCTTTGAAACTGTCAGCGTGGCATGGGTTTACGGTGCTGATCGGTGAGATGAAATGTGAAATCATTTATTTATATGCTGATTATGCTGAAGTTAATACCGTTTGTGGGATCAGCTATGTGCAGTTTTTTTTTTATCCTTGTTGTATTTGCTCATTGTTCTGCAGTTTCTTGGATGATGTGGAGGTGATGCTACACTGGCGCCCTCCGGTGGTTTATCGCTATTTGTGGAAGTATGTGTGCCTGCTCAGCATGGTGGGACTGCTGGCTGCTAGTCTTCTCCGTATGGTCTTCAAACGGCCCACTTACACAGCCTGGAACCACACCACGGTATTATACAAACTGATTTAAGTTGGGATGTTATGAACTAACTTGTGTGTAAAAGAAGAATGATGACTGTAGATAACTTTAAAAATACAAGTTCTGTCATCATTTATACTGACCTTCCTGCCGTTAAAAACCTGTATGATATATATTTTGAAAAATGTCTTGGTGTTTTTTTACATATACTAGTTTTTGAAAGAAGTCTCTCATGCTCATCAATGCTGCAATTTTCAGCAGCCATTACTCCAGTCTTCAGTATCACATGATTCTTTAGAAATCATTCTGATATGCTGATTTGCTGCTCAAGAAACATTTAATTATTAATGTTGAAAACGGTTGTGCTGATTAATATTTTAGTGGAACTCTTGATAACTGGATTCCTTGAATAGAAAGTTCAAAAGAACAACATGTATTTGAAATATAATTTTTTGGTAGCATTATAAATGTCTTTACTGCCACTTTTGATCAATTTGAAGGGGTACTTCAGCGCTGGGAAGATGAATGTGTATTTATCTGGGTCATTTATGTAGTAGAAATGTGAAATTGTTTTTGAATTTGGTGCCTTCTAGACTGAGAAAAGACAGAAAATGTATTTTTGTCTCGTGGATGAAAGACAACAACTCCCAGAATGCACTTGCTTCGCTGCCCTATGAGGCCACTCCCAAAGCCACGGCTACTGGTTATCACTTGCCCACCATGACACCGCCCCCACCATCGTTTTGATGTTCATAGTAATAAAATAATTTTGTTCAGTTAGAGAATAGACACTACAATTAAAAACTGAACGTGTCTTTTCAATAAAGTGTGAGTGAGCCGAACGAAAGTCACAGCACAAACACAGCAGGAGTCAGATTTCATTCATAATGAGAGTGAAGAGCTGAGCTGAGCTGAGCTAACACGGCAGTCATTCACGGAGCGTGTTCAGTCTGGCGCGTTTTCCGATCATGCCTATGGAAGCTTAACTTTCATAGGAATTCATTGAAGTACGATAATTCTAATATACTACCAGGTTTCTACTGATACAAAGCTTAATGCTAATCGCTGAAGTAATTTAATCGTTCTTTGCTGAATTTTTTTTTTTTAATGAAACTGTAGTGCACAATGAAAGTCAGTGGGCTCCAGTGTTGTTTTGGACACCATTGATTATCTACCCCGGTGTGATGAGCAGTATTTCTCTCTGACAGGGTTCTGAATCTAGCCTCGAGTATCCTGGATGGGCTCTGATCATGCTGTCCATGCTAATCATCGTAGCATCTCTCCCGGTGCCCATTGGGTACCTGCTCTCCTTCCTCAGAGGGGGGCCAAGCTTAGGGGAGGAGGGCGAAGTTGAGCCTCCAAGAGAGCGATACTCCAAATGCAATTCTGATGAGCCAGAGCCAAATAACCATCACTACCCAGTGGATGAAGACACGAATCGGCCTCTGTCCACCTTCCTTCCACTAGGTGCTGAACACTACAGGCTACTTCCACAACAGGAAGATGGGGAGGAAGAGGAAGACACTGGGGTGTAAGGGAAAACATGGAGATAAACAGGTGTTTGAGCAGATAATCATCAGTATTTTAGTTGTTTAATGGAGTGGAGGTAGACAGACTCCATTTATTCTCATTATGCTAATGAACATTCATGAAAAATACCTATGTGCCAACTGCGGCCCTATTTAAGAGGGACACTTTTTGCGAGTGCACCAATTATTGAATTACTTTGTTCTTGAATCCCCACATTAACTTGGCCTAAGTGATGTGGACTGTACCAAAAGTGCCTCTTAATGAGTATCCACATTTAATTATATATCAGTTTACAGCTTCTCCTAAGGACAGCAGTTATACGTTATACAGTTATACTAGTTTTTTACTACAGTTACTTGAGTAAAATAGGGTGAAACTTTACAATAAGTTCCAATTTGTTACCATTAGATAAAGTGATATTTCGCAGATCCCAGCAGCATCCCAGCATTGACTACCATAGTATCCCCCCCCCCCCACCCCCACACACACACACTATGGTAGTCAATGGCTGTCGAGATATGCTTGGTTACAAAGATTCTTCCAAATATCTTGTCCAGGAGAAGAAAAAGGAACAACTTTAGGGTGACTAAATGATGACAGAATTTTCTTTTTTCCGTGAACTATCCCTTTAATGCCTCTGGCAACATTAACAATGAGCAATATATTTTTACAGCATTTATTATCTTGTTAATTATTATCCCATTTATTATCCTAGTTAATATTAATTAATAAAACATCTTGGGTTACGACTGTAACCATGGTTCCCTGAGAAGGGGAACGAGACACTGCATCTTGGATTGACGCTATGGGGATGGTGTCAGCATAACTGGTGTCTGAAGCATATATGAACACGGCAAATTTCATTGGCCGACGACAGTCCCTGACGTCATTAGCAGAGCGCCCGTGAATATAAGAGGTTATCCATAATACATGGAATCTTGCTTTTTTTTGTCTGAAGGAGGCATGTAGGCAGGTCCAAGCCATGGCAACGAGCCATACCTCAGTCAGCTCAACCTCCATCCCTTGAGAATAAGGCCAAGCATGAACACTGCTTCCTCATTGTGAACGTGTCACAATGAGTGCATTCAGGACCCTCGAGACCTGAATGTGCGTGCTCCTTACCCAAGCACAAAATGCACAGGTCATGCGTGTCCTCAGGTGCCAGAAACCTGGGACACGGAGGCAAACATTTCCTGAAACGCTTGCCCGGATTCTCCATTATTAATTCACCTTTACCATGCGCTACTTACAAACGGCTCCTGAAGACAAAAAAAAGCTGATGACGTGTATTACGGGCACCCTCTAAGTCCCCATAGCGTCCCTATAGCATCAATCCAAGATGCAGTGTTGCAGTTCCACTTCAAACATGAACTTTTTATATACTGTTTATGTTATTTCACAGTGCATTAACTAATGTTAACCAATATAATTTTTATCTTAAAAATGTATTAGTAAATGCTGTAGATGTATTGTTCAATGTTAGTTCATGTTAACTAATGTAATTAACTAATGTTAACAAATAAAACCTCTTTGTAAAGTGTTACTGAAAATACGGTAAATGGTGGAAGACAGTTATATGTTTAAAAAAAAAAATCTGAATTATCCATATTACTAGAATATTAATATTTTTAAATAATTTTCTCCAAAGAAATGGTATTTAAATGTTTCTTTAAGTATGGAACTATTACCCATTATCTTTATTAATAAGTTAGTTTTAGCCTAAAAAAATTGTTGTAATATCAAAAGAAAATGTTATTGTTTATTATTAACAGAGTTATGTCAACAGTTATTTCTGACATACATGAATTAAGTAAATGATTTTTGTAGTATTCAGTGACAGTAAAATGCCATTTATATTTTAAAAGTTAAAACCACAGCATAGCATAAACAGCCTGACAAAATGTCACAGATTGAACAAATATTAGGTTAAAGCAACTTTGTCAAGGAGGACGCACAATTTATAGTCAAGCATCACCTACACTCCGGCTTTGAATATCTACATAAGTTTTAATTTTCAGGTTTTTAACACCCAGCAGGTAAACTAGTCCAACACCACAGAATTATTGCAGATTGCGTCTTTAGCCAATGTGCTGCTTGAGGAGACATGCATGAACACTAAGGAGTGAGACGTTTGCAAACTTACTGCCACACATGCTGCAATTTAAAACATAACACTCAATACAATGCAATTTAAGCCATGACTCTACAATGGCAAACTACGAATGCACAGGGAGAAAAGGGTTTACATTCATATGCAATAACATTGAATTGTACTGTGATGATAGAAGAAGAACCGATCAAATAAATGACTGCTATGTTGGGCCTCAGGTTAAATCAGATGTGTGAACACAAATACAGAAGGCAGCTCCGTTTCATGTTGTTTTTTTTTTTTTTTTTTTGGGTGGGAAAACTCAGAATGCTTTTGGTCTGTTTCAGGCTGACCATAAAGATTTTAGTCTATATTTTAGACTGATCCACATGTGATGTTTTAGTCATTAGACTAAACATGAAAGCTTTTTTTTTAAAAACTATTGACAGTATGCTGTGGATGATGCTTGGATTTGTGTGTATACAGCAGGGGGTGTTTGCATGTTCACTTCCTTTGTGAGTATTCTCTTTGTTCATGCACTTCTGTTGTAATGTAATATGACAGTATATACAGTATAGTTTGGATACTTTATGAGTGTGTGTGTGTGTGTGTGTGTGTGTGTGTGTGTGTGTGTGTGTGTGTGTGTGTGTGTGTGTGTGTGTGTGTGTGTATTATGTGTTAAAACAACGATTTTGTAATTACCATTGCAATTTTGTGTCATGCTGAGGAATCACTGTATATCTAGTCTATGCCAAATAAAAAGTTCATTGGTCATAGATCACATGGAGCACATTATTTTTTTCATTAATATTGATTTAGTTTGACAGCATATCATAGAGTATGTATAAAATTGAAGATAACGTTTTAAGTCCAATTGAAATACATTTCTTCAGTTTTCACAGTAAATGTTGTTCCAAAGGAAATGTTCATGTTATGTTCTGGATAAGAGAGCTCAAACTGAAATTGGACCAATCAGCTGTGAGCAAAGTGACACACCTCTGATGCAATAAAGTCACTTTCCCTGTTTCCAAATTAAAGGTCACTACATTGAAAATAGTTTTTAAAGACTAAAGCGTCTGGCTTTTAACAGTGCTTACACAATTATAATACAATTATACTAATAATAACAATTATAATAATTTTGAATGATTTAAATATCATTTATGTAATTATTATACCCTTAATCAATTACACGTATCATTTGGTTAATCATCAATAGGCACTTACAATTAAATAAAATTTAAATGAATATAAATAGCCTATATAAAGGTCATACAAATAAGCTTTAAAATAAATAAATAAAGCTATAAAAATGACTACACGTGAGTTTAAATGTTCAATTCTCTCTATATATCAACTAAACTAACTTCATAACTTTTACTTGCATTGACCTAGTAAGACTTTTCTTTAAGTTGTCCTCTCATTCCGCTCTTTTCTTCTTGCTGTGTAAATTTGTTTAAATTCTTAATATTTTTCAATCATGTAATATTCTGCAGAAGAGAGAGGAGTGCTCGTGAGAAGTGAATCTGAGAAGTTTCACTGATCCAGAGCATGTGATTGGCTGTTCACTACTGATGTCACAGGTAAACTCAGGATCAAAGCCCGAGTTGACAGAGAAAGCTGATGATCAGCATCACGGGACCAACAAAGCCTGAACAGATTGGTTTGGTTTTGTAATCCTGTTAACTAATCCTGTAACCCTGAGTTTGTTAAACTACCATCATGGTACAGGCCCCTGGTCTCAGATCAATGTTTAAATAATGTTAAGGGGAAAATGTGAACTTCCACAGCTCTAAAATTTTCCTTGGACTCCATAGCGACCACTTGTGAAATATTTAATATGTGAACTATATTAAAAACTCACCCGTACAAAGTAAAACCGTGCAGCTGATACCTTAGGGAGTTATTTTTACCTGACATAATCTTATCCTAAAACTGATGTTTGTTGGTGTAACCTACAAACCAAGGCTGATTTAGTCTGTTAGTATGTTGTTATTATGAAAATAAGAAATTGACTTAAAGCTGTTTGATTTGGCTATTATTATCCAATACCATTAATGAACTGCAAACATCTAGTAGTAAACGCAAGGTGGCGATAGACTGCTCATAAAGCGCCCTAGCACGCCCTTCATGTAGGCTACAGGTGACAAATTGTGATATGTAGCTATAGACTAGTTACATGATCAAGGTCAAAATAAGGTATAACCTAATATAAGCTATGAAGTTGATTTATTGATTACATAATAATGGGCCAATAGACCAGACTTTAAATAAATATGTGCTTTATGATACATTCTCTTAGCTTTTCCTTTAAATACATATGCCTATATAGGTTTGATTTATTTTACTTATTTCATGTAATGCGTACAGTCTGTTCACAAGTTCAAAATACAAACATAACATTTGAAAAAATTATTACAAAATTTAAACGAATGAATAATTATTCATCAGGACCATGGACAGAGAGAGAAAGAGCGGGGAGGGGATGAGAGAGAGAGAGAGAGAGAGAGAGAGAGAGAGAGAGAGAGAGAGAGAGAGAGAGAGAGAGAGAGAGAGAGAGAGAGAGAGAGAGAGAGAGAGAGAGAGAGAGAGAGAGAGAGAGAGACAGGAGAGAGGAGAGAGAGACACCGGTCGGAGAGAGAAGTCGCGAGGATGGAGATCCGTCGGACCGAAGTCGCGAGGATTAAGGCTCAAGCAGGAAAAACTTTGGGAAAAATACACAGGTGAGGTACCACCATCTTACTATCCTCCAAGCACGTTTGTACTTGTGAGAACTTTTCATTTACTTGTTTTAAATTTCTTAATTAGGCCTAAATAAATATTCCCCAGAGGTGATTTTTGTAGAAGCTGAAGTGTTGAAAAATATAGGAATTAAAATGCGTTGCGTTTATGTCTGTGTTTGCATCTGACAGCACATTCAGTGAGGGGAACAATGCTAGTGGAAAGTTCATTACAGCCAAAAAGTTATTCTGTTCCTCTTCTCTGTGCGTGTGTATCTTTCTTCTTCACGATGTCAGATGCAAACCCTTGTCGTGACTGAATCTCAGTCAAATGTGGTCTTATGTAATGTGTTTGCACGTAATGTATCCACTCTGTCCGATTGAGAAGATTGTCCAGATGGATCAGATTAGTTCGCGGCTAACCCGGTGCCACAGACATCCGACGCGTGGCGTTGGTCGCTTTCTCTCTCACACTTTAGTGGGCTATCTGTGCGCGTGAGCAAGTTCATATATCAGATGAACTTCATTATTCCACCTGAGCGTCAGGTAGTCGCGCGCATCACTGCACAGCTCGCGCGTCCCGGGACACAAGTTCTGATTCCACGCCCTAGTTGATAAAGCGGACCGCGCTCAGAGAACAGGAAGTCGTTGACCAAATTTGGTCTTCATACGACATGAGTACTTAGAGGTATTCGATACAAGCTCCGTACAAAAAAACAGTACTTTTATAACAATATTATTAATTTTAAAAAAATTGGCTAAAAATATGCATGCTAGAGGGGGAAAAGCTTATATAATTCTATAGAATGAAATAACGTCATTTATTTGAACAACTGAAATGTATCATTTTAAACCTAATTAAGACCAGGAAGTATTTTGCCATGGCAGATTTGGCGTTGACCACTTTTAGCTGGCGGGGGAGCATTTTAAATACCTTGTAAAATCCTGTTAATTCGATAGTCTTAGGCCCACATTCAGACAGGATGGACTGTCCCAAAGGTCAAAGTACATCCCTTTCAAACAAGTTTAACTGCTTGGGAAAAACATCAGTTTACTAATAGCCTACTGAAATACTGGATTTGATTTGAATTTTTTTTTTTTTTTTTTTCTAAAAGTTGTATATTCTATAAAATAAACAGCCTACGTTTTTGTAGCCTTTTACAGTCATGTCAGTAGGCTATTCGCTGGTGAAATTAGTTTTAGTGTTATTTTTTTTGTTTAGTGTTAAAACGCATAGGCCTACTCGTTTAGGTAACAATTAAACATTAAAATCCAGCTCCGAAATAGCCCATCAGAAACACACACATATAGCCTAACACCCACACACAGCTGTCGGCTCTACAAATCCCTGAACGCCCCCTCCCATCACTTCCTCGTCTCTCGCGCACACCAGTCAGCTCCGTCCTCAGTGCGCGAGCCCGCGGGATTAAATGAAGGGCATTTTCGCGATGCTGCACGTGCGATTATGATAGCTATAACTTTTTGAACACAAATTTATTTTTTTTCTTAAAATAATCCACACCTTTAAGTGTAGTGTGAAACTAAAGGTATGGTGTGTGTGCAAAAGTTTGTGTTAAAACTAAACTGCTGATATGGATTTCTGACTCTTTTCTTTAGCTGTGAGACTCCGTGTCCCTGATAATATTTTAGAGAGAGCATCAGCAGCTGATTAATCATTTAAAGCTCAGCAATGCATCTCCTTCTCCTACTGTTTCAGCCACACACGCCAGCAAGCAATACACCACACACCTGCAGTTTTCCCTGTGTCATATTCTCCATCTCTCCTCCTTCTCATTCTGCCATTCCTCACTGAAGAATAGATGCTATTTCAGCCCTGGTAAATTCTTTTAAAACACACATTTCACTCTCACAGTTTATTTGTCTATTAACAATGTCCAACAGCTATATGCATCACAGGAATATACTGTAATTGTTCTTAAAAAGCATTAGTTTTTCCACCGATATTGTGTTTGACAGCATTCTGTGATGGGAATAAAATGGCCAGCTCTATAGTAGTTAGATAGTATAGATAGTTTCATAGATTGCAGTTTAAGTATCCTAAATACACAAATTCAAATCATATTTTAACACAGTGAATAATTTGACAAAATGACAGCTTTATTTGAAATCTCAAACAGGCTCTTTACTAACACTTTAGTCTCATTGGTAACCAAGTTCACTAACTTTCAATAAATTTGTTATTTGTGATGCAAAAAAAAAAAAAAAGAAAAAAAGTGGATTATTATAGTTTTTAAATTAAATTAACATTTTATTATGGATTTTCATATTTTAAATATATATGTTTTAAGAACATTTTTTATCCGTTTAAATAAAAAGCAAGCAAGTGCCCGCAGCTGAAGGCTTGTACCCCTTGTACCCATAAATTTTACATTTTTTACATTTTTACATAAAAATTACATTTTCATTCAGATTTTTGGCTTGTTCTGATTCCAAGAGAAACATTTAGGTAAAACTTAACAAAAATATGATGTGTTCAGCTAATGGTGATAAGATCGTTTCTCCTATAGGGGAGACCGGGTATAGTTGTAACATGGGGAGAGTTGTAACACTACCGATTCCACGAATCACGGATAAGATAGGAGTCATATGACAGTTTCAGTTTCCTCTGGCTTCCTTTACGATCCCACATGGAGGTTTTCCAGTCTGTGTTGCTATCTCTCCTGAAGCTACAGCAGAAAATCTAATTCTTAAAAAAAAAGATAATATTTTGTGCAGGACTCTACCGTTGTAGATAATGTTGTATGAGTTATATCAGGTCAAAGTGTAGTTTCTCTAGTAAAGAATGGTGTATCAACCTCCTGCTAATTTCAAAGCACCATGCTAACACAGCTAGCTAAACAATGAGTGACAGTGGTGGGGTAGGTTGTAACGTGTTTTGAAACAACCATCCACTTACATACAACTAAGAACATTTTTGTGATTTTAATAATTCTACAGAATGCCTATGTTTATGTTAATTTGCTCTCTCTCACACACAAACACACACACACACACACACACACACACACACACACACACACACACACACACACACACACACACACACACACACACACACACACACACACACACACACACACACACACACTCATATGAATGTGCACGTACAGACATGCACACACAAACGCACACGTGTGCATGCACAAGCACACACATTATGCACATACACTCCGGATATTCACACATATTTTATTGTTGCAGCCATTCGTTTAAAATAAAACTGTTGTTGTGGCATATCACTTGGAGTACCCTTAGTTTTTATGCATTTTTGTCTACCTGTTACAACTTACCCCAGTGTGTTACAACCTACCCCAGTAGTGGGTTGTAACAAAGGACCAATTAGTATTTGTCATCATCTCACAAAGTCTGTGATATAGTTGAAGAAATTTTAATTGTCGCCATTTGTATAAGACAAATGTGGGTGCTTTGCCTAAAAGTTTCAGATGTGCAGCTGAAAAAAGGGTTGTTTTAGGTGCTGAAGAAAAAAGTGTTACAACTATACCCAGTCTCCCCCAGCACTTTTCACTCTCAGATTTGTATTCTTGTTTGTCGTTTGTATTTTGCATGTTAGGCTGCTTATTTGAAAGCATGTGAAGGTCAGGCTGCTGGGATGTGTATAAATTTGTGTGTGTGTGTGTGTGTGTGTGTGTGTGTGTATCAGGAGGGGGGAAGTATCTCCCCAGGTGACACGGTCCCACTGAGACCCAATCTGTTCAATAGACGCAGGGGAGGGTCAAAGGAGTTTGGCATAAAAATCATAGAACAACACTGATGATAGAACAGAAACAAATGTGTAGAGGAGAGGTGGGGGAGATTTGTGGATCAGTTTTAATCTGGTACCTTTGTACAATGTCATCAAAATTTTTCATAAAATTAACCAAAGGTCAGAGAGGCGACTAGATTCAGAAGACCTCTCCATACGTGAAATGACTAGTGAGCCAAGATGTTAAAAGGATGGACAGAACATAGCTGCAGCAGTGATGGTCATAGAGAGAGAAGGGGGCATAGGATTATGTAATTTTTTTTCTGTCGTGCCTTCATCCTCTTACAGCAAGATTAAATGGGGAAAAGTGCATGTGTGTCAATGTATGTTTGATGTGTTTGTGTGAGTTTAGTGTCAGCAAAAATCTACACATCTCACCTCTGAACTTGAATACAATTTTGCAACTGTAATGAACCATGGAATGTGAACTTGCATCATGGTACGAGATGCATGAAGTGCATGGTGCATGATCTGTAATTCTGAGTTTATTTATTTATTCTTTTTTTTTGTCTGCAATTCATTGACACATTCATTATGAATAAACATATTGCTGTCCTGCGACATTGTTGAAAATTATGTATATGTAGACAGGTGAATATGCTGCAAAAAAGTTAAATATGAAAGTCTATTATAATAAAAATTTAATTATTTTTTAAAAATTCTGAATCTCGTCGGAAGTAGTCATCTGGGTAATATTAGCTGTTAATATTTATCTGTTTGATAAATACATACATCTTTTCATATACTGTTTTCATCTACTAGTAGGGAATTGTGCATATTCAGATGCAGCCAATATTAGTAGGCAAAAATTATTTACTTTTGCCAAGACACTTTTAGTTATAGTAATTTTGTTTTTTTATTTTTATTATTATTTTTATATATATATAGTTTTCATTAATTTACTTTTTTTTTTTTTAGATAATTATTTTGTTTAATTTTTTTAGTTATTTTAGTACTTTAAGTTGAATGAGAAATGCTGCCATAACTGGCAACTAGCTGACATGGAATAAAATAAGTTTTTTTTTTTAAAGTTTTAGTTAATGATGAAAACTCTGGATAGAGAATACTTTATTAATGGTCAAAAAGTAAAATCAAATCAAAATCAGGTAAGTGGCAAGGCTATGGGAAAGTGAATGTGATGTATGTACACCTGGAAAGAGTAAGTTGACCTTGATATAGTCATTTATGTGGAGAGGTCGATATATGAATATGAGATCAATAAAACTATTAAACATTTGCTGAGGTAATGCTGTTATAACGGGTAAGCAGATGTCCATTGGAGGTTATGATAAAACTTGGTAGTTGGCACCCATGTAATATATTTATAATATGCTGACATAGACGTACATACTATTGGACAGGATTCTGTGAGCGTGTTTGTGTTCTACCCGTATAAAGTGTTTGTCATAGCAAAGTCCTCGTACCACCCCCTTCTGCGGTACACCTGTCTCTTAGTAGATGGCCTAAACACACGCACACACACACATATACAGGTCAGCTGGTGCGTCATGAACCGTGGAACGAGATGCAGAAGTGCATGATCTGTAATCCCATTTTTTTTTCAATGGTCACATGGTGTAAGATGCAGATAAAGAGAAAGAGCTAAAATACACTGTAAAATAAATATTAATTACAGCCAACAGTCATTCTCATTAGTAGGTAGCATATGTGTCGCTGTTGGCAGCAATCTGTTTTTAACTAGTTTTGACCTTAATTACACATCTTCCTGAGTGAATGTGTGTGTGCGTTAAATTGTGGACAAACACGCTCCTCCCCTCTCTCTTTCTCCATCTCTCGTTCCACTCAGTCACTCTTTTTTTCTTGCTCATATTTATCTCCGGAAGTCTATAAATTCTATAATCCTAATCTGAGGGTGGGGCTACAGATTATCAGTGGATAAGAGATGGAAGGGGGAAATTGAAGGGGAGGGACGTGCATGAATCACGGGTGCGAGAGGTTTTAGTTAGAAATGAAACACATTGCTATTTTCCATGAGACACCCTTTTTAGTTTCACATTAAAATACGTTATATGGCTGCAGAATTAATCTGCTCCCTAACATGCAAACACACATATGCAGTCATCTCCCACTTATTTCAGTTCACTTTCTGATTGTATGTTGTTTGAGGTTGAAGGGATTATAAGGGATCTGCTTTTGTAGGAACAGTGACAGAATGAGAGAAATAGAGAGAAAGATGTACAGAGGGAGAGAGAGAAAGAGATTAATATTGTGATACGTGTATATGAGATTTGTGGAGCACAGAAGTAGTTCTCTGTAGGCTATTCTATTTTATACTGTTATGAAAAAAAAAAATCACAATATAAAAATGCAACAATATGTATCGTGGATAGTGACAATCTGTATTATGTATAGTTCACCCAAAATTAAATGTACTATGGTGTAAGCATATTCGTCTAAAATAATTCTGCATTTTCAGCTTCAGAATCATGAATATTTTATATTTATGGTGTCACGATTGTCCTGTGCATTGTGTTACCAGCACCAAGTCCAAGCATATTCATTTCCACCTCCAATCTAATGTATCAACAGTACATTTTTGTTAACCATTTACATGTCTTGGAGTATCGCAATAATATTGTATTGTGAGTTCAGAATCGTGATATGTATTGAATATACATACAGTGGTGGCCAAAATATTAGAACACTTGGCATCTGGGAATCGTCTTATTGGGCCTGGCTTTATTTTCCAAGAGGACAATGACCCGAAATATTCTTTTTTAAACTATTGCTGGAACTACCTGCGACGGAAGGAATTTCTAATAGGCTAATTTCTGTTATATATATATATATAAACTTACTTTATTAGGTATATCTGTTGAATTGCTTCAATTGCTTGTTCAATTGCAACTCAATGCATGAAGTTCAAACTTTGAACGTGGCATGTTTTTTAGTGCCAGATGGACTGGTGTGAGTATTTCAGAAACTGCTGATCTGCTGGGATTTTCACACGCAACCACTCAGTTCACAGAGGATGGTCCAAAAAAAAAGAAAAAAATCCAGTGAGCGGCAGTTCTGGGGGTGAAAATGCCTTGTTGATGCCAAAGGTCAGAGAAGGCTAGACTGGTTTGAGCCAGTATAAAGGCAACAGTTACTCAAATAACCACTCAATACAACCGAGGTCTGTAGAAGAGCATCTCTGAACACACAACACCTAGATCCTTAAAGCAGTGGATGCCACACCTGTCAGCTAAGAACAGGAAACTTGAGGCTATATTTGCACGGGCTCACCAAATCTGAACAATAGAAATTGGAAAAATGTTGCCTGGTCTGATGAGTTTCAAGTTCTGCTGTGACATTCAGATGGTAGTGTCAGAATTTGGCGTAAACAACATGACAGCCTGCCTTGTATCAACAGTTCAGGCTGGTGGTGTAATGGTGTGGGGGATGTTTCTTGGCACACTTTGGGCCCCTTTGTACTAATTGAGAATCATTTAAACACCTACCTGAGTATTGTTGCTGATCATGTCCCGTGATCCCTTTGACCACAGTCTACCCGTCTTCTGATGGCTATTTCCAGCAAGATAACATGCCATGTCACAAAGCTTAAATCATCTCAAACTGATTTTCTGAACATGACAGTGAGTTCACTATACTCAAATGGCCTCCACAGTCACCAGATCCCAATCCAATAGAGCATCTTTGTGTGGAACAGGAGATTCACATCATGGATGTGCAGCCGACAAATCTGCAGCAGCTGCGTGATGCTATCATGTCAATATGGACCAAAATATCTGAGGAATGTATTGATTCTATGCCACAAAGAATTTATGCAGTTCTGAAGGTAACAGAACTGCCTTAATTTTTCATGGGATGCTCAAGAAAGGTCCAACCCAGTACTAGTACTATAATCATATGAAAGACTTTATTTAACAGAAGACTTCACAAAACCAAACCAGTGTAGTATTAACGAGAACCGACCATGAGAACTAAAACACAGGGAGAATATATACTGAGAGAATACAAAGATGATTGGATAAACATAGGTGATACAAATGAGGGAACTAATGAGTAACCATAGTAACAAACTAGAATGCAATGAGTAACCTAGGAGACAAACAAGAGGCAGGAAACTGAGAACAAAGGAGATGTGACTGAAGATAAATGGCTACATCTACATTAATCGGGATAGATTTGAAAATGGAGTTTTCGTTTCAAAACGCTCTCTGTCCACACTAACGTTTTCCAGTGATTTCCAAAAGTTTCTCATCCTCACTGAAATGTCGGAAAATGTTAAATTCACCTTACAGCGTATGCGTAAACCCTCATAAAAGCTCACTGAGATGATACAGACAGAACAGATATCATAGAGTTATCACGCAATTCTTCTGGCAGGATCATTTTATTTAGCAAAATATTTCACCATTTAATGATGCTTCCAGGTCGCACTCACTCACCATTATATGTTTGGTCTAAACAACTGCGCTCGTGTTTTACTGCAAAAAGTACAATTTTTGCCATCTATGCAGCCAAGGACTGCGATATGAAGAGTGACATATGTGTGTGCGATCAACTTTGGAGAGCGTTTCCAAAAAGCTTAGTTTTCTTTGCTAAAAATGCTGTCTCAGTGTGGACAGAAGGCCAAAATGTAGAGAAAAATATGTGTTTTCAAACAAAAACGTTTTAGCCTAAAGTTTTAGCCTACGAGTCCACGAGGGTGAAACTAAGCATAATCGTGACAGAAACATTTTGTAGTAAATAGTAATAGTGATTAGTGTTTATATATATATATATATATATATATATATATATATATATATGTATATATATATATACACAACCACACTGAGTCTAAAGGATAATCTCTGCATTCATTTTATCTGCACATTAAATGAATATATTTATTTTTAAGCTTCAGAGCATGTCTGTGAAAGTGTTTGCTTGTGTGCTTGTATGTATGAGTGTTTTTATTGGCTGTAGATGTTGCAGACAGGTTGCATACGCAGATGGTCTCTGCTGGACTCCCATGTACTGCTTTCCAGTGAGACACTTCATTCTTGTTCCATGTCCTCTCTCCCTCTGTGTCTTCCCTCTGCATCCCACCTGGTTTTAGGTGTGTATGTGATGTAGTTTTATGGCCTAGGAGGGTTCCCTAGTGTATGTGACTCATATCCTAGCTCCATGCCTGTTCAAGTTGGCATGAAATGGAAGTTGTGATAGTCTTTTCTTCACTATTGTAACATATATCCGAGTGAAACGGCTTCTTGAACAAGAAAAAATGCAGGCCTTTTTTTTTTTCATTTGGGAATGGATTGGATGGTTGTGGTTTGCTATTGCTCCGCTCTCATGCCAGTAAACACGTCATCAGAGAAGAGAAGAGACTGCGAGGGGGAGGGGAAGTTATGTTGATTAAAGATTATGAGGGCACATGAATTAAAGCCACAAATTTATTGTAGCTAGAGGTCGCTTATTCAAAACAAAGGTGTAGCTTGATGGTGCCTTGATTTCGCTGAGCTTTCATTATGCCGCAGGCGACTGCTTCCTCTTTTCCGGTCATGCGTATATGGGGTAACGCAGTGCTGTTTTATCATATTATATCCATTATTTGAATGTTGAAAGTAATGTTATAATGCTACTCTGTGCGTTCCCTCGGCGGCTACTATGAGACATTGCACACTGCAGTGGGCTAGATCGATACACTCGCTGTAAATCAAGAAAACAAGATTTAAACAAGACTGTTTTAAACTATATAACAATGGTTAGTTTTCTGTCGATGAATGTATCCAAACAGTTGCTCATGTGTCTAATAAAACACATAATATATTAAAGTGTCTTTGGTGTTTTTTTTATATGATATTTATACAAAATTAAACCAGAAATTGAGGGTAACGCGCGGGTATGATGTCATTGATGGGCGGCGCACGGACACAGCCAACAAAATATATAACATTGTTCTAGTGGTTTTTGAATATTTTAATCGAAAAATCTTACATAGTGTGCCTTAAAAAAAAAGAAGAATTATGTACACAGATAATTTTTATATTATAAATATTGCCATATTCCATAAAAACAAGAATAGTTGTATATAGTATTTTGATTTCATGGTGACTTTAAGTGTAATAAAACACAGATGATCTGGCTTATAAAATATTTTAATATTCAAAAGCCAATAATGGTGTCTAAACACTTAAATTAGCTGCAGTAGACAACATTTTCCCAGTCAGTAACTTTTTGGCTTGAGCTGTAGTGGGTAAAGTTTAGAACCTGGTTTGACCCTGTAAGGAGACATGAACTGTTATCATTGAGTCCAGGCGTGCCGTTGACACGGGGGTCATGACCCCCGCAGGTTTGAAAAGACAGCAATCGACCCCCACACTTTTGATAAGGGAAAATAGCCTGTGCGATTCGTTAACTAAAACTTGAACATCACATTCATTGTAAGTAATTCAAGCCAGGGGTGTGCGATATATCGTCTGTGATAATATCAGAGTAGTTGTGCGATCTGACATTATCGAGTGATCCCTCACACACACACCCAGAGAGTGCATTCACTACATGACGTAGTCTTGTAGATTAGACAGTGCACGCTTTCACTGTGTGATTTACGTTATTTATATCATTTAATATAATTAATATAATATAATAAATTTCACACGAAGAGTGCAGTTTTTCTCCAGGCATCAGCATATCAAAATGTGATACTGATTTTATACAAGTTTACTAAAAACAAATAAGTTAATAAGTGACTTACATTTAAGACCTGTTTTTCCTCCATTTAAGCCAACTAAAATAGCAATAAAGCCGCAACACACGGAGGTGTGCATCACTCCATGAATCAAATCAAAAATGATACTGATTTTATACAAGTTTACTAAAAACAAATAAGTTAATAAGTGACTTACATTTAAGACCTGTTTTTCCTCCATTTCGCCAACGAAAATAGTTCAAAATAAAGCCGCAACACACGGAGGTGTTTCCTTACTGTATGAATCAGCTTTTTGAACAAATCAATGATTCGATGTCTAAGACAGATTCAAGCAGCAACCTCCCCCAGTTTCTCTTGAAGCCAATACGGAAGTGATTTAAACTGCAATTCATCGACTGGCCGCTAGGGACAGGCTCCAAAAGGGAGCAGAATCTCACCGAGTCCCGTGTTAAAATGCCCAACTTTACAGCAGAAAAAAACATGTTTACAGCCTGGTACAAATTGTGGTTTTGGTCTAATTTTGCCCTTCATGATAACTGTGATGGTGAATATTTTTTATAACTTCATTTATATTATATAAAGCCTTAAAGTTCTGCATAATTAAGGGCATGGCCACTTTGAGTGACAGGTGGATTGTCGTTTGTCTGCTGTCTGTTAGTCATCATGTCACCTCGGCTCCAGCCACATTATTTATGCATTTGTAACTGCAGGTTATTCATTTGTCACCTCTGAGCTGCATTAAACAGTCTGTGTAAACGCATCTAAATGCCACTTCAGATGCAGTTCTGTGTTCCTCTCCATTGCAAAGATGAATTTTGTTATTTAATTTGATTGGTAACAACCCTATTTTCACCCTATTATGAAATTGACACAAAAGGTGATGTATGCAAAGAATTAAGAATGCCCATAAAAAGGTAAAAAATCAGTTGAAAAGAAAAAGAAAAAAAAAGTCACTGCTGTGAACTGACCACCACACAGAATATGAAGAATATCAAAAACTTTAGGAGTCAGCTGTCCACAGCAGCCCTAAACCTTGCAAGGTACCAGCACAATAACACACTCAGCTAAATATTGTTTAATTATCGCTATTGATAAAATCCTAGAAAATATTGAGATCTTTTTTTTTCAATATATCGCACATCCCTAATCAAAATTGATCAAAGTAGAAATTGTGCAAGGTTGAAAGTTGAGACATCCCACATAAAAGGCTGGTCTACAGGGGACAGATTTGGCATTCTGCAGGCATTTTGCTCATCCCTAAGTTTTGATCATTCATATGTAGGCTACTTCTTATTTCACTTGGTTTGTATTGTAATAATAATCAATTAATCTATTAATGACCAGGCAAGTTTAATATATGATGGTGGTCTGACAGTGACCCTGAAGTGGTGGTCCGATATCTGGAAATCTGATTACTATCTGGGCTTTTGCCTACAGTTTGGTCCCCCCCACTTTGAAAATGTCTCCTGCGCCCCTGATTGTGTCCTGGAGTAAGACACTCCAGGACACAAACCTCAGATTAATCCAAGACTCCTCATAATATGTGTCCTGAAAGTTGCTTTGGATAAAAGCAGTTTTGATCTTTTTAACCTCTAAAAGTATTATCACTAATCAGAGCCATTTAATTTGAATGTTTTTATATGAATTGAGAAAATCTTTGCACAGTGTTACTTTTACTCAACTTATGTTGGCTTTATACTTTTTGTATCCACATCCAGACTCCTCGAGAAACGTCAGCAGAATGGCGAGACGATCGAGTTGTCAGCAGAAGGGCGTCCGGAGCTGGTGGAGGAGAAGGAGCTTCCCGTCGTGGACTGCACGTGTTTCGGGATGCCGCGCCGTTACATCATCGCCATCCTGTCAGGCCTGGGCTTCTGCATCTCGTTCGGCATCCGATGTAACCTGGGCGTGGCTATCGTCAGCATGGTCAATGACCACACGGTTTACTCTGGAAAGAAACCTGTCATAGTGGTCAGTATCAGTGCTGGAATTCAACTTAACAAATACAGAGCATACATTCGAGTTGAAGAAAATAAATATAAAGAGTAGATATATTGGGCATTTGGAGGTTTATTATTGGGTATATTTTAGGCGGCTTGTTGTCGTTTTATTTAGCATACAAATAAAACATTATTTTTTTACTATTATAAAATAGGGTTACACTTTAGATTAGGGTCCAATTCTCACTATTAACTAACTATGACTTTTTCCTCAATAAACTCCTAATTACTACTTATTAATAGTTGTTAAGTATATGTATTGGGTAGGATTAAGGATTTAGAATATGGTCATGTAGAATAAGTATTAATATGTGCTTTATAAGTACTAATATACAGCCAACATCCTAGTAATATGCATGCTAATAAGCAACTAGTTAATAATGAGACCCTATATTTTTATTATATTAGGCTACTTTATATTTTACTTTTAGTGACTGATTTTACTACTTTATTACTTATTTATCTCCTTTCTCACATGCCCTCCATACTTTTGTTTTTGCACAGAAAAAGAGATGGTTCAGGTTATGTGATGCCTTGAAAGAATGATGCGTAATCATTTTCTAATATACAAGCAGTGCACTTTGACTGCAATATTCTCAGCTTTTTGCACAGAATGCTGTCGAATGTACGTTGGATGAGAAGAGTTTGACTTTCTCTTTTTCCTGACAGGCTGCTCAGTTCACATGGGACCCCGAGACAGTGGGGATGATACATGGCTCGTTCTTCTGGGGTTACATTGTCACGCAAATCCCCGGGGGATTCATCTGTCAAAAGTTTGCTGCTAACCGGTAATGTGATCAGCTAATTGACATGTTTTCTCAAGCGCTCTGGAGTTTATGAATGAAAATTGTGCTATTTAGGTGGGAGGAGTCAGATTGTCACAAGGTCTTTATTTCTGTAATTTGAGTCAAATGTCCAGTTACACAATTGTCTGTTTTTGACCAGTTTGTATTCAGTTAAATTCAAAGATTTTTTTGACCCTGGTGGAAATTATTCAAAACTATTTTTTTGTTGTTGTAAAGACTTTAACCTATATACAGAGATTGAATGTCCAAAATAATAATAATAATAATAATAATAATAATAATAATAAAAACACTCTGAGAAACATATTTGTGACCCTGGACCACAAAACCAGTCATAAGGCTCAATTTTTTTAAATTGAGATTTAAACATCATGAATAAATAAGCTTTCCATTGATGTATGGTTTGTTAGGACAATATTTGGCCGAGATACAACTATTTGAAAATCTGGAATCTGAGGGTGAAAAAAAATCTAAATATTGAGAAAATCACCTTTAAAGTTGTCCAAATGAAGTCCTCAGCAATGCATATTACTACTAATAATATATTTTTTAATATATTTACAGTAGGAAATTTGCAAAATATCTTAATGGAACATAATCTTTATTAATATCCTAATGATTTTTGTCATAAAAGAAAAATGGATCATTTTGACCCATACAATGTATTGCTGGCTATTGCCACAAATATACCCGTGCGACTTATGACTGGTTTTGTGGTCCAGGGTCACATTTAGTGAAATGAAAAAAGACATCTATGTGATGAGATATTGCCATGATATTTTATTGTGTTGAATGCGTGTTTGGTCTCAGGGTATTTGGCTTCGCCATTGTGGCCACGTCGACACTAAATATGCTGATCCCAGCAGCAGCTAGAGTTCACTACGGGTGTGTAATCATGGTCAGGATCTGCCAGGGCCTTGTGGAGGTATGCCATCTGTGTGCATGCGTGGATTTAGTCTGTAATATTAGTGTATTATTCATCTAAAAACATAGCATCATGGTTTTGTTACCATTATGGTTACACACATATTATTGAATCTTTTTTCTCTACTGAAAGGGTGTGTCATATCCTGCATGTCACGGGATCTGGGCCAAATGGGCTCCGCCCCTTGAAAGAAGTCGATTGGCAACAACAGCGTTCTGTGGTGAGATGTCAATCATTTGAATCCATGAAATATATCAACCTTGCAATATTATCAGTAGAATTTAGTTTATGATTATTTGAAACTTGAATTGAGTTTTGATTCTGTGAAAAGCTGAAATTGGTGATAATGTTAATGAATAGTACTAATAAGAAAACTAAGCATACTAAGAACTGTATGTTGATGTCTGTATGTTCTAGGTTCATATGCTGGCGCTGTTGTTGCAATGCCTTTGGCTGGTGTCTTGGTCCAGTACACCGGGTGGTCCTCAGTGTTTTATGTGTACGGTAAGTAGCATACACATTATTAAAAATGATCCAAAATCAATTTTTGAGCAAGTACACAACCAGCCAGTATTCAAAACTATCTCCTTACCTTCACAATGGTAAGCTTGTAATAATGTGTTATAATTTGAGTGGCAATGATAGCTTTCCGTGGGAAAAATAAACTTCCGCCATTCATCTTTATGTCACATCCATATACATAAAGAAGAAGTCTGGGCTAGTAGGCTATATCGCGTGTGTGGATGCTGCAGGTGGCAGATTGTTTGTGGCCTCTTCTTACAGCAGCTGGAATAATTCAATTTATCATTTTGATGGCGGTTTGTAATCCAGAAAGTTCAAAAGGACAATCATCATTGACAACTGGTGCGTTGATAGACAACCCACACATACTCCTCAAAACATTAGATTCATCTGCGCTGAGGAGCCGTGCCGATGCACAACCCTCATAAAGAAGATAACTCCGCAAATAAATGCCATTTCAGGGTTCAAACAGAGATGGCGGATAGAGGACTGTAGCTTCATACAATTTTTGCTTATTTCATAAACCAAGTAAACCCAGACACTTTAATATACAAAATATAATATACACTAATTTTGGGGTAAGATTTTTTTTCTAATTAATAATTTTATTCAGCAAGGAAGCATTAAATTGATCAGAAGTGACAGTGAAGACATTTATAATGTTACAAAAGATTTCTATTTTAAATAAGTGCTGTTCTTTTGAACTTTCTAATCCACAAACATATTAGTGAGCATAACTGTTAACAGTTTCATTTAATTTAACAGTTAATTATTTAATAATAAGAATACATTTTTCAAATCATCATATCAGAATGATTTCTGAAGGACCATGTGACACTGAAGACTTGCTTTATCATCACAGGAATAAATTATATTTTAAAATATAGCAAAATAGAAATTCACAATATTACTGTTTTTACTATATTTTTCATCAAATAAATACAGCCTTGAGACTTTCAGAAACATTCAGAAAAATTAAAAACATCTTACTGACCCCAAACTTTTAAAGATTAGTGTGTATATATAATATATAATTTTCATTGTACTATTTAATAATTCTTATCGCACGTTTCTCTTCGTCTCACAGGAAGTGTTGGGATATTCTGGTATCTCTTCTGGATTTTAGTGTCCTATGAGAGTCCAGCTGCTCACCCAACCATCACACCAGAGGAGAGGAAGTACATTGAGGATGCCATCGGGGAAACCGCCGGCCTGGTCAACCCCCTTCAGGTACAAACACAGGCATTATTTTTTATCTCTTAATCACTCGTCCACACATTCCCTCCTCACACACAAACACTCTAAATCCTCTCTCATTTCTCATCTCTAACTGCTGCGTGCTGCACTGTTCTGGATATGTTTGACCTCTGGTTTCACTACCCTGCAGAAATTTAAGACTCCCTGGCGGCAATTCTTTACCTCCATGCCGGTGTATGCCATCATCGTGGCCAACTTCTGCAGAAGCTGGACCTTCTACCTTCTCCTCATCAGCCAGCCTGCTTACTTCGAGGAGGTGTTCGGCTTTGAAATCAGCAAGGTGAAATGCACACACTCAAATTAGTGACGTTTTCATGACGCTCTTCAACACCTCAACAGTGCTTCTCAACTGACAGGTTGCAACCAAAAAATAAATCAGATCTTTCTGAAGGCTTGCGGAAAACAGAATCAGAATAAACATGGGTTTTGCCAACCATCTGTCTGTGTCAATGTTGAACGGTTGCTGTGTCATATTGCTAATTTAGCATATTGTTAGACACATGCAGGTAATACTAATGTATTTCAATGTTTGATGGGTAACAGTTTATTCCGATGGTCCATTTTAGACACTCTACTAACTATAAGTAAATTTACTACTACAACTACAGTAAGTCTACTAGCAGTCATTAAAGTATTAGTTTGCTTAATATCTGCTAACACTTTATTGTGATGGTCCCTAAACAGACATTCTACTGCTACTACTGACTCTAAGTAACTTTGCAACTACACGTCAAGTTATTCTACTAACCCGAACTCTAACATCTAACACTAACCTAACAGTCTACTGCCCAGCAAGTAATAGCCGTCATTTCACCATCTCAGTTAACTATAGACCTGATATAGTCCGGCTATGAGTAACCCACATCTAGCCAAAATAACCTTGAATTTGGTTTCAAAATGTCGTTTTTGCCAAAATAACTTGCAAGATGTATGATATTCCATCATGTAAGCAAAGTCAACAGTGATTACAAGGTGTTTGGTTTCAATTCTTTAACATGTTCATGTTCTAGATGACTAGTCTGTTCTTGGGCTATGGTTGGATGACTATTACATTTTTCACTGACAGCCTAAATTTTGCCTGGTTTTAGCCTAGATGTCAGGGCCATGTTTGGACGACTATTAGACATTTTTTTTAAATGCAAAATTACTTGCTGGGTACAGTCTACTAATACTCTAATGCAAGTTAGTTGGCATTTAGTTACTTGTAGTTAGTAGAATTAAGTTAGTAGTAGCTTTCCTGTAGCTCAAACAATAAGCGTGTGGCGCTAGGAACGCCAAGGTCATGGGTTCGATTCCCTGGGAAAGCAAGAACTGACAAAATTTTTTTTACCTTGAATGCAATTTATGTTGCTTTGGATAAAAGCGTCTGCCAAATGCATAAATGTAAATGTAGAATATCTAAAGCGGGCTATCGGAATAAAGTGTAACCATTTGGTTTTAAGAGCAGTTTGATAGACAGTAAACAGTTTTAGTAAGTAACAATAAATATTTTTTTTAAAAACAATCGAACCACTGCTCAAGAACAGGTGAAAATGTAAGTCTACACACAGATACAATGCAGTATTATGAATCTGGAATGTTCTGTTCAATAGCTACTCTTTTTGTTGCTTTTGTGGCTCAGGTGGGGCTGGTGTCTGCACTTCCTCATTTAGTGATGACCATCATTGTGCCTATCGGAGGACAACTGGCCGACTACCTGAGAACACATAACTTAATGACCACAACAAATGTCCGTAAACTCATGAACTGTGGAGGTAAGAAGATAAATTTCATTGACATTTAAATTATTTTCTCAGCCTCATGTTGTCCCAAACCTGTGATTTTTGTTGTTGTTTTGTTTTTTGCATTATTTTTGTATTATGACATGAGTCTGAATAAATAGCCATAGTATGACAGAATTATTATTTTTTTGTGTGTGTGTAAAATTCCCCTTTAAAAAAGGAAATAATTATAGGGTTTCACAGACAGGGCTTAGATTAAGCCAGGATTAGGCCATGGTTCAATTAGGACATTTAAGTAGCTAATAACATGCCTTACAACAAAACATTATTGGTGTGAATCTTAAGACAAAACAATGGCACTGGTGTATTTTAAGATGTGTCAGTACAAGTTGCTTTCAGTTAAAACAGCTCAAACATGCATTTTAGTCTGGGACTAGGCTTAAGCTTTGTCTGTGAAAGCGGGGGATAGAATCCAGCACAAAATGTAGGTTTTTAACAACAGAGGGTTTGTATAGTCAGAAACGGCATGTGTGTGAGTTGCCTATTTTGCTATTTTGTCTGGTCCTGCAATGGCAGCTGGGCCAATAATCACTGAGGCATCAGTGCATGACACACTCTCTCACAATCATCTGCACACACAACATACAAACAAACCCACACTGAGAAAGATGCACCACAGCATCTAAGAAATGGACGGCACAGAGCTCAGGTGTACACAGGTACACCATGAGCCACAATAGGCCATGCACTGTATGTTCTCTTCCTTATTCAATAGACAATACTGTTGTGTGTGTTTTAGGGTTTGGCATGGAAGCCACTCTACTCTTGGTTGTTGGTTTCTCACATACCAAAGCAATAGCCATTTCTTTCCTTGTACTGGCTGTTGGCTTCAGTGGATTTGCAATTTCAGGTAAGTAGCAGCAAAAAACAAAGACAAACCAAACTAAATAATTCATTTAGCACTGCTGTTCAGAAGTTTGGGCTCAGTGTGATCTTTTTGTTGTATTTTTTTGTTTTTTGGGCTCAGTGTGATTTGCAGCTCAAGAAACATTTATTATTATTATCAATATTATTATTATTATCTGAAACAACTGTGCTGCATAATATTTTCAGGATTCTTTGATGAACAGAAAGTTCAAAAGAACATTATTTAAAAGAATTATTTTGAACCTTATACATGTCTTTACTTTTACATTTTTTTTTATCAATTTAACACATCCCTTGTGTTGAATAAAAAGTATATATATACTGACCCCAAACTTTTGAACGGTTGTGTACATATCTGTGCCACATTCACTGAGGCCAAATATTAACCTTAGTTCTCAGGGATCTTCCGTGGAAGCCTTTTTCTGCCTGACTAATAAAAATAAAATAAAAGGGTAATTGTAAGAAGTTACCAAAAATAAAAGTCACATTATGAGCTATAAAGTCACAGTTTCGTTACAAGAAAGAATGTTACATTGAAAGATATAAAGTCGCAATTATGAGAAATCAAGTTGCATTTGTAAGATATAAATAAATTCACAATTTGAAATACTTAAGATACATGTATGGCAGACTTCCTCTCACATTCTTTCCCTCTCAGGGTTTAATGTAAATCATCTTGACATTGCTCCACGTTATGCCAGTATCCTGATGGGAATCTCCAATGGAGTGGGAACTTTGTCAGGAATGGTGTGTCCTCTCATAGTTGGAGCAATGACCAAACATAAGGTACATGCAAATAATATCACACAACCTTCACATGCCAAAAAATGGATTTGTACTGTTGAATTTATTAAATTTTTATTCATTTATTTATTTATTTATTATTTATTTGCCTGCAGACACGTGAAGAGTGGCAATATGTCTTCCTCATTGCATCACTGGTGCATTATGGGGGTGTGATATTTTATGGTATGTTGTGTTCAATTAAAGTAACATAATGCAAACATATCTATATCTCTTTTTCAGGTCAGAAATAACGAATATTCTAAATTACTTTTGTCATATTTTTCATAAAATGACGCTTGCTTCATTTGAACATGTTCCCAGGGCTCTTTGCATCAGGTGAGAAGCAGCCATGGGCAGATGCTGAGGATACCAGTGAGGAGAAGTGTGGCATTCTGGGAGAGGACGAACTGGCCAATGAAACGGAAGAGCTGTACAGGACTGGCGGGCAGTACGGAGCCATAAACAATCCGCATACTGGTGGTCCGAACGGGGTGGAGCTGGCGCTGGGGCAGGATGGGTATCGGATTGGGATAAAACAGAGGAGTACGTTCAACCGGTTGGGACAAATAGTTATTTATATGGTGGAGAGGGAGAGAGAGAGCTCACATAGTGGGAAGAAAGACATAAAAGTTGAGTGAAGGAATAAAGATCAATACAGAATAAATAAATACAGTGAGTGAGTGAGTGAGTGAGTGAGTGAGTGAGTGAGTGAGTGAGTGAGTGAGTGAGTGAGTGAGTGAGTGAGTGAGTGAGTGAGTGAGCGAGTGAAAAACTGATAATCAGATTATGTGATGATTGTTCTATAAACATACACACTAAGGTGTGTGTGTAAATGTAAGGTTTTTTGTGAATCAGATTGAAAATACAGTGGTGCTCTGTTAATTATATGTTCAGTATTTTAGGCATCCTGCCAAAATCACTGTAATGCACTTAAAATGACACAGCGATATTAGACATGTTCATGGTTGTCGTGTAAGAGTATACAGTAAATGAGCTTGTGTGTGTGTGTGTGTGTGTGTGTGTGTGCTCACGGTGAGTGTGTATGTGTGTGTTCCTTACTGTGCTCACTTCCTTTTGTTTTATCCAGTGCTTTAAATATGGTAAAAGGGTTCAAGCAAATCTATGGATGTGTAGACATTTATTTGATCATAGGTTTGTGCACAAATACACAATATTCTTAAAGGGACAGTCACCCCCCAAAAAAAGAGAATTCTGCCGTTAATTACTCTTTCACGTCATATGTTTTATGTTTTTTCTTTGGATATATATGGGGTGAGCTGTTCCTTTGAAACATGACTGAATGTGTGTGTGAGTTTAAACGACCCAGATCCTCATCATTGGGTCAGTGCACAAGTGATCACAGGCGTGTTTTTGTCCTCTGGCGTACTATATTATACTTACATACACACATTTTCACAAGCTTAGATGCACACACACTTTCTATAAATCCGTGGTGAGTCCGTTTTATGCACGTTGAAGGTTTACTTGCATTACTGCCAGGCTAATTCAAAGTCATTTATACATTACATTTACATTTATGCATTTGGCAGATGCTTTTATCCCAGATGTACACATGGGAACCCATGATTTCGGCATTGCTGATGTCATATTCTGCTGTTTCATCTACAGGAATGCCAAATACATAGACACGCACAAACAGAAATATACAAAATGTCAGGTAAATTTTAAGGTGAAAGTGCCGAAATTCTGAGATTCTAGATCGGTGTGAGAAATGAATGGAGTTGTAATCCAGCATGTGCAGATTTTCCTCATCATGTACCTCCATTTAGAGGCTATTCAATCAGAGAGTTTAGGAAACCAATCAGAGAACAGCATTAAGGAATGGAGAGAGGATGATGGTAAATTAGTGACTCTCTGATTCTGACACATAATCGGATGTTATTCTACTTCATGTGTTTGTATTTTGTTTTCGCTCTTCTTTCCTAAACATTTAATTTGTTTCTTATTTTGTTTGCCTAAATGTTACTTGACTTGTCATCAAACAACAAAAAGATTTAAAAAAGTATATAGAAAAAAATATATAATTGTAAAAATGTGTACAAATTGTATATGTGAAAACTCCTGTGTACAATAAAACTAATTAAATGTATAAACTGTGTATTATTTATTAATTGCAATAATAACTGATCCAAAAGGCACAAGACACGGCTTCAGACAGCAGACTAGGCATTGTGTTTGTATGAATCTGCTTTGTAAAATAAGGCATCAGCATCACTCTGATTACTTGCTCACGTGCACGCTCATCATGTTTTCTGCTTATACCTTTATTCATCTCTCATTTTCTCCACTCCCTCACGCTCCTCTCTATCCACAGAGGGCATCTGCTGTCCTCTAATCTTTGCCTAAAATCACCAAGATAATCCCTCTATCCATCTGTCAGATATCCGAGGAAGCACAAGAGGGATTTGTGTCGTGTTGACAGTGACATCTAGTGGTGAAAATTAATAAACTCTAGCGAAAATTGACCAGATTTAGATTCAAGTAGCTTTGTTGGCAAAAGACTTTATATTACCAAAGCATTGTTACAGACACACATTTACACACAGAGAAAAAGTTAGATGATATAACAAGATGGAAAAGCCAAAAACAGTATACAATGATTTGTTTTATTTTATTACTGTACACAATAATAATAATAAATTATTAACATTTAAAAATTAACATTTTTATTATTTTATTATTTATTAGATTTTACCAATTGACTACGTTAACCCTTGGCTAATACCTTAATCATTCTAGTCCTCAAACCTCCGAGGAAGGCATTATTAAGTAAAAACTAAATGATAATGATAATATATTTATTATTATTTGTGAAATACATTATTTGCGCGTGCATTGACAGTCAAAAATAGCAATAAATGTTTATTTTATGTTTTTTTAAGAGCTAATTAAAGGTTCAGCGATAACATTGTACCTGTACGAACGTATCCACAGATTACTGAGACCTTTGATGGTTTGACGTGCATCTCTGGCCTTTTAATATGTTAAACGAACCTGATTGGCCAATTCTTACGGGGTGGGACATGATGGAGAAATTGGAAAGAGGCATTGCACTACCATTGGTCAATTCTTACTTCCGTTTATTACTTGCCCAATAGAATTTAAAAACCTGACGGACCGGCTGAATCTCATTGGTCATCTCATCCGCTAATCCCACCTCCCTCCTCGCCCTCAATGAATCTGGGAGAGTTTTAGCCGAGAGGAGCTAATGACTCTACGGGCGGATTTATTTGGGTTATCGTAACATTTGAGGAGAGTGGAGAAACATATTTAAAATACGAAGCCTTTTAGTTTTTTTCCCTCACGGTTGAAGTTCCAACAGCCAGAATAATTCCATCCTGTCTTCGACTCCCGGGAGAGTTTAGTTTGTCTGGTCGATCGTAATGTGGCTCAGGGGCTAATCCTTGGATTTCATTCAATACTAATTCATCTCGAAGCGCTTCGTTTGGGCGAGCCGAACTGATTTAACAACCACACGCGAGGTAAAATACACAAATAAGCCGATAAATAACTTCTTACCTGTTGATAGTAACGTTACTTGTGCTAAAGGTAAAAAATGCTGTTTTTTAGTCTGCTACTTGCCGGCTAATAAATTCGATAAGAACTGAGTAACCTAAATATTATCTTCAATCTCAGTCTTAAATGTGTTTGAATATCTGTTGTCTTAATGCACCGACTTTAAAATCTTAGTTAACCATCTTATGTAATGTGTATGTTCTTTTCCGGTTATTAAAGGCACAGTTCACCCAAAAAATGAAAATTGTGTCATCATTTACCCACCCTCATGTTGATCCAAACCAGTATGCCTTTTCTTTCTTCCATGGAACACAAAAGAGAACCAATGACAGCCTAAGTCCCCATTCACTTTCACTGCAGTTGTTTTCCATACAATGAAAGTGAACAGTGACAGATCTTCTTTTGTGTTCAGCCCTTTAACACTGCCATGATTTATATGTAAGTGTACCAGTCAGAGTAGTTGGCTAAACTACTAAAGGTTATGTTTTTCCCAAGATGCTCCTGAATAAATCCAGTCAGAATATTTTTTTCACCTGTTTCTAACCCCATTCACCTTCTCTCTTCCATCCAGAATGACAGAATACAAGCTGGTAGTTGTCGGTGCTGGTGGCGTTGGGAAAAGTGCACTGACCATCCAGCTCATTCAGAACCACTTTGTAGATGAGTATGACCCCACTATTGAGGTAAGAGTTCACCTTCTTTAGAATGATCTTTTTTGGCTATAAGAAATTGAGAGGTACATCATACTGTACAATATATGTAGTAATATATGTGTGTCAAAGTGATAATATATGAATAATAATACAATTATTAACCTTCAGGAATAATCACACAATATTTGTTCTAATTTTAACAGTAAACCGCTGTTGTGCAGCATTTTTCTTTGCCAAAACTAAAAGGAACTGCTCAATGTTCATTTGATTACATTTTAAAAGATTAAATAAATTGTTCATATTTTATGTCTTCATTTGATTACCAATGTTTTTGATAAAATTTGTATTAAATCCAGAAAAATTTAAACAGAATTTCTGGAAAAACAAAGCATTTTATATGGTCCCATAATTGTATGTATAAATAAATAAATAATTAAGTTTCATGAATTAAATTGATTAGACATCCTTTTTAATTTATTAAACACTGAATTTGGGAAAAATAAAACATTTCATAGGGCTCTAAAATGAAGAAGAAAATATTTTAACAATCAAAAACTGTGTGTATGTGTATATAACAATTTTTTCTTTTTTTAATTGTATGTTTCATGATTTTAATTAATTAGACATGTTTTTGATTGCTAACATTTAATTTGACCATTAAATCAGAGTGCAGAACAATTCAAATGGAAAAAATTTTTATTTGGGAACATAAAATGGATTTCGTAGGGCCCTAATTTTTAGTTTATTTATTTATTCATTTATTTTTTCATCTATTCCATGCAGGATTCATACAGAAAACAGGTTGTGATCGACGGGGAGACGTGTTTGCTGGACATCCTGGACACTGCAGGTCAGGAGGAGTACAGTGCCATGAGAGACCAGTATATGAGGACAGGAGAGGGCTTTCTCTGTGTGTTTGCCATCAACAACGCCAAGTCCTTTGAGGACGTACACCTTTACAGGTACATAGACAAACTAATAAACGTAAAGTATATTCAGAATCAGTTACCATCCAATAGTCTTTCAGACCTAATACTCCCATTTTCTATTTGAGATTTGTGGACTTAGCCTGCATGCTCAGAAGGAATTGGTTGGGTAGGTGTCATGTAAACTCCAAGAAAGTTTCTTGCTTCCTGAAAATTGAAAACTGAAAATGACAGGTCAGGGATGACGTCACTGCACTGCATTAATGTACGACTTCCTTTTTTGTCCCTTAATGATGAGTAAGGAAACCAGTGTGGCATTAGAGAAGGACCTAGCAGAATTTCAAAAGTCAGGCTGTGAAAAAGAAATGAACCTTTTTTTTTTTTTTTTTGTGTCTGTGCAGAGAGCAAATTAACCGTGTCAAAGACAGCGACAATGTCCCGATGGTGCTGGTGGGGAACAAAAGTGACCTGGCTTCACGTACTGTAGAGACACGTCAAGCTCAAGAGCTCGCCAGAAGTTACGGGGTCCCATTCGTTGAAACGTCTGCAAAGACACGACAGGTGGGTGAAGCCAATTTTAAAGTTTAAGGGACCATTCCCACACAACGCATTCCACTGCGCTGCTTTTCCACTGTTTTTATATGCAATCATGTGCTAGACAGACATGGTTGATCGTTGTGTGCTTGCGTCTTTTTGTTTCTAGTATGTGCTTTTGTTCACAGCCCTGTGCCTTGTGTTTTTAAATGAAAAACGTGTTCTGTGTGAATGGTCACTTACAGTTGATTCTGCTTTGACTGTGTTTGGGAACATTTTTGATGTCGGAACAAAAATGGATGAGATAACTGGCAATATTGTGCTTGTATAAGTTACTCAATAATAACTTGTTTATTGAACTGGTGTATAAAAGCAATATCACACTCATGGAATGTGCTGTTGATCTGAATACCATTCAGAACAACAGCAATATTATGAGTGATTCACACAGAGTGCAAAAGAACACCGTGTCAAGCGCGAGATATATAACGTACAAACTTGTCATTGTAGTACATTTTACATAGGAAAACATTGGAAAAGCAGCCCGGTTAAAACAAAAATGTGTTCTGTGTGAATGACCCCTAAGAATGAATGAATGTTGCTGCATTAGACATTTAGTTGTGGAGAAATATGGCACGCTAATAATTTGTTTTAAAACAAAGACTTAGCAGGCTCACCATAACCCAACCCACCAGAAATATTTCAGCAAACCTGAAGTCACACGATAATGGTGATGACAGGACTAGTGTTTCCCAATATTTTTGTTATTTTTTTATATGTGAATCAGAGTAAAAGTGTCAGGTTTTTGAATTTCATAACTTGGGATGGGCATTTTTGTTAATTTTTAATTTCTTTTTTTATTAATTTCGAGTACTGATAGGTCTCAAAAAACGAGTACTCTGGGGCAGGGCGTGTCCATAATGGCTTTAATGAAAATATTTTAATTAGAGCTGCACCGACCGACCGGCCAGGGACCGGAATCAAAAATAAAAAAAGACATAAAACTGACTGAAAAAATAACTGCTAGATTATCAATAATGCATCAGTGTTTTCGAAAAAGAAACGTATGAAAGGAATAGCTGCATGAGGTGAAGCTGAAGAGTGAAGGGACACCAGTAAACTGAAGCCTGTTCTATATGACACATCTTATATAAGATATACTAGATATCTTATAGATAGACACAACATAAACATAGCATTACAACTTGTACCTGCAAAAGGACGCAAATGCAAGTGAACTTGTAATAAGTTGCATGCTAGCCAGAAAGTGTTACTCTTGTAAGGGGATGCCCTCTTCCTGTAACAACTTGCTGAAACACGGGCAACTAAAGCAATTCACAACATTCTATAGTCTTCTCATTATAATGTTACATATATTCAGCGCCAGCCTGCCATATATTGCACTTAACTGTATTTTCATGATTGAAGTGATTCCAAGCATCACTGCACACTTTCAAATCCATAGTTTCACTTTATTTCACCAGTCTGGACGGCATGCTTTCCTAACTCTAACCAATCAGACCTCTGGTACCACCCAAAATGCCGCAATAACCATAAAAAATAAATGTATACATTTTTCAATCCAAGTTTTCATAATTGATCGCTGTCACGTCCAAGTACTCATCCCTATTCATAATGTGCAACAAACCTTTTGTCGTAAAACCAACAGTTTTGTGATTTTCTCCTCAGGTTGACCGAAGTGAATCGGCTTGTTGCTATAAAGCACCATTCATTTGAAATCTATCATGTTTTCTGTCTACAGGGAGTTGAGGAGGCATTTTACTCTCTTGTGCGGGAGATCCGAAGATACAAGGAGACGAACCGCAGCAATAAGAAGAGCAAAAAGCACACACAGAGACGTTGCACTCTTTTATAGCGATACACGCGTACAGCCTCGCACTGCACCTCCCTGTGATAGCAATGCACTCAAGGTCTCGCATACACACACATACACTACTGTAGCATCACACATACATACACACCCTATTTCCATTTCTTACCGCTCCCTGTGTCTTACACCACCAGCCTTTGAGGAATAAGAACCTGACTGGCTGTTGTATGTGTTTGTATGTGTGCATGAGACCTCAAGGAGAACCATGCAACTGTGGAATTGACATGTTTTGACCTCACATTATCATATTCGGCTGGATAATTTAGTCTCAAGTGGACTTTTCCACCTTGCGCTGCTGCTTCCCCTTTTGTGCTAAAAAGACCTGAGGCATGTCAATAGTTTTACAGTTGTACTTTAGAACCACAGCAACAAGGAACTTTGACCTTTGTAACAAATGAATTAGGTGGTGAAGGGATATACTTTAAGTCGGTAATGGGTAACTGTTTTTAAGTAAGCCTTATGTCTCATCTCCAACTGTGTGAGCCAATCACACGTCCACATGCTTCTGTTAGCGGTGGTCGGGAATGAGGAAGCTAAAAAGTCCCCTAAAGTTTCTGTGGCCTGTGGGAAAGCACATTAGAGCAAGTGGTCGCCACATTCAAAACCACTAATGTAATGTATTGCACACCTTAAAAAGTGTTTCCACCTCACAAATTGTGGGATTTATCCAGCAAAGATTTTCAGTACTTGCTAAAAATGCTGTCATTTCATCATCAAAGGGGATTTCTGTAGTTTTTGCCTTATGTCTTTTTGGGGAGTGCACAAAAATGCACATTTCATACATTTATCACCTTCCCAGAATCCATTTCTCCCCGGGTTTCTGTTGTTATGGCTTGGACTAAAACTTAGCTGTCCTTCATTTGATGTAGCCCTTCTATAATTATGAAAAAAAAAAAAAAAAAAAAACTTTTTACCAGCAGTATTTCATGGTAAAGTTCTGTATTTTTGTAAAAGTTTTTATTTTATTGGATTTCGTTACACACACCGGCATTGTATTGGACATTACAATTTCATGTATAATGATGAAGTGTGTAAAATGCCTGATGTTCCCACCAGTGAAGAGGCTTGGTTGAGGAAAGCAAGACTTTTTTTTTTTTCTTTCTCCTTACCTCAATTTCTCTAGTTTGACAGAAGACAGTAATAGTTTTGGTTCAGATTAAACATGACCAAAACTTGATTGATGCATTCCCTTTGCCACATCGACATTTGTAGTTATATGTTTTGTGAATAAAGAGACTTTTGGCTAGATGACTGTGACTTCCTTAATATTAAAACCTCAAATTGTAGTTGAAAATATAACTTTTCAGTTAATTGCTTTATGAAGCATTACAACAGGTATGTTGTTACACCTGTTGTGGTAATACCAGGGCAGTTGCGTCAGCTTTACTGGATATACTCAGATATAATCTGATTTTTGTGTAGTTTTGAAATGCCATTCTCACAATGTCATTATTATGATCCGATATCTGCTGTAAATGGCCACGTATGGTAGCAAGTGAGGTAAGACGAGACAAAAAACACTCAAGTTAAAACAATGAGGAACTGAGCAAGAAATTACCTAGACTTCTTTTAATTCCTAATTTAATTTGTCCCTTTGATTTAGGTTGCCTGAGAAAGATTTTTCTGTTATGATCTGTGTGGTATTTCAAATACTATATGTAACCCTTAATATACAGTATATTGGACCCAAACATGCATGAATGCAATATTAAAAATTGGCTAGGGCCATTTTAAACTTTTTTTGGTACCATTTTTTTTTTTTTTTCAAAAGTAGCTTTGTTAAGAATCACTATTCTATCTGACAAAATATTCACCATAGAAATGCCCATGACTTGAAACGATATAATTTTAATTTTTGTTTTTCATAACTATGGGAACAGCCATTATGCTTTTATTCTGAACATTTAAAACCTGTATATGGATTTAAATTACATAAATGTAAGTATAACATTCAATCAGACAAGAAATCGACCATTTTACAAAAAAGCACTTTATTTATTCAACCACTAGAAAATGAAGATTCTTTACAATTTGGAGTGTGACAGACTCCTTCACTGAGGTAAGAGGATGAATGACTGTTGAGAAAGCTGATGGCAAAAAGAAAAAAATCACCAGCCAAAACGGGAAATGAGCTTCTCCTGATCATCTAAATCTTTCTGCACTTTCTTCCTCATGTAAAATATAGGGCAGTCTCGACTGAAAAAGAGAATTTTTTTTATAACCAGTTATATCAATCATCTCCAACAACATAATTCAAAATATAGAGTGAATATTCAATATATTGTGTAGGTCTAACATGCATGTGTGCAAACACCTGGTACAAAGCACGTCTTCATGGAGAGAACCTTGACAGCGTTGACACTGAGTCCACAGACGAGAGAATTTCTCTTCTAGAGTTGACAGATGAGCAATCTAAAAGACACAGGCAATCTTCAGCAACAGTAAGAACATCATCTTTTGCCCCACTTTCTAAAGATTATTTATATATATATATAAAATAAAAACACACACCTCTTTCTGATAAAGCTCCGACTCTTTCTTTTTGCAGAAGTCGCATACAGCCGCTGTAGAGAGGAAAACCATCAGATGTAGTTTTGTGATTTGTGGTACTACTGAAGACACACACGCCTGATACATACCATCAGTTTTGAGCACAGCTCTGCAGCCAATGCAAGTGCTTCGTTTCTGAGCGAAAGCCATGAGACCCCCGACCCTGGATGTCAAGACTGTCTTACAGCGTGTGTGATCTCCCTCTGAAACAATACACAGCAAAAAACGGTTTATCATCAGCTCTGAGGAACGGTGAAAGAAATTCTATTTTTTACCAGAGTTTGCAGTTTGAATTGAATGTGATGATGAGATAAAAAGGCTATATACACCACAAAACAACATAAATGTCTTACTATTGTGAAGTTCTTACTGACTGCACTAAAAAAACATGAACAGAGTAGTTTCGCAAATAAATGACTCATGAGCCAGCTCTTTTAATTAAACACTGAGAAAGACTCAAACTCTGACAAATCCTTCAAAAAATTATTTTGCTGAACTGACCAGAGTTTAACTAATATCTGACTAAAAATGCAGTCACATTTCCTACTAAAATGACTGTAATCCACATAAACAAGAATTTTGCGTGATGGTGAAAGATATCTGTGCAGATTTGACCAAAATAAAGCTGCTTGATTTGAAAGTAACTTCTGTGAGAGGTTTTTTCTTCATATGGCTACACTATTGACAATAAAACCTTTTTTGCACTTGAAATTTTGCTAAATGTGATCACACCTGTAATGAAACTGCACACCATTACTTTCGGTGATGTCAAACTTGAAATGAAGCAAGAATTGCTTTGTGTACTTAAAGGGATAGTTCACCCAAAAATGAAAATTCTGTCATGAATTACTCCCCCTGTCATGTCGTTCCAAACCCGCCAGACCTCCATAGACAGCTATTTAATTAACACTTTCAAGGCCCAAAAAGGTGAGCGACGAGAATACTTTTTGTGAACAGTGTCAGAGAAGAAATTGTTGAATGCACTTTTTTTTTGTGCAAAAAAAGTATATTCAACAATTTCTTCTCTGACACCGTTCACAAAAAGCATTCTCATCGATTCATTAAATTAAGGTTGAACCACTGGAGTCACATGGACTATTTTAACAATGTCTTTACTACCTTTCTGGGCACTGAAAGTGGTAATAACGATGCTGTATATGTGGAGTCATGTTTGGAACGACACAAGGGGGAGTCATTACTAGTCTCAGCCTCAGACGTCACGCCCACGGACCGTTGGCTGATCGTCTGATGCATATGGCACACTTATCTGGAAACACTTCAGGAGTTTTGAAGTCGTCATCTGATTGGTTGAATTCTACAGGATGTCCGTGAGACTTGTACGTTGCGTTCTTTAACGGTCCACCTAAAAACAAATGGCGCGACTCCAAACTCCGTGGAAGAAGACCGCCGTTGTGTTTACAACTGTGACAATGAGTGCTTACCAGGATCAACTAAATGCTGGATTTTCAAAAGTATGAAGTTCGCGGCTCCACTGCTGCAGTAAACTTGAACAGCGTTCCTGAATTAATAATTTGTAGATGCACACCGGTTATTGCAGGGACATCGACTTTATGTTTTCACGCCCCTAAACATGACGCGGGACAAAATAAACTGTGATTGGTTGCATAACATGTCGGTCAAATGTCCTCTTGGGCGGTCCTTGACCAATGAAAGCTGTGATGGAGTCCAGACCTTCTGCCGTCAGTCTGGAGGTCTGGCTATGCGAGACTAATTCATTAAACGACAGAATTTTCATTTTTGGGTGAACTAACCCTTTAAGGTTTGTGAAACTTAAATCAATATAAATCACCGACTGGTTGTTCATATGACAATATGTGATAGAGAAAGATTTGCGACATAATACAAAAATGTAGGGCAGTGACATGGTTCTATGCATTGATTGTTTAGATTTTGAGATGTGGGTGTTGCACTCAAAAATGAATGCGAGCTTACAGTCAATTGTGAAGGTTTAAGCGGACTAAATGATTAGAGAAGATCAGCAGACAACAGAGAGAAGTCTGCTGTTCCACTGGAAGATTGAGTTATGACATTTTGATTAATAAACATTATGAGGTCAAGAAATTAAACCTACATGGATGCATCATGCACAAAAAGTAATTTTCATTTCATGCCGATTTTATCATCTATTAAGCTTACAAACAGAGGATGTTTACTCACTCAGTAACACACTCTCAGCTTTGCTCTCTCCCAGTATGGGCTCAAAGATGCGCAGTAAAGGCTTGGAAAGCTGCTGCTCCAGGTAGTACTGTGTGTCTATAGGGATGTTGTTCTCCAGCACATAGATGGGGTCCTGAGATGCAGAACTCAGTGGTTATAACTACAGTACATAAAATCAGCCACATCTAAACAGACAATACACAATACTGACCTCTGATTTCATATATGCCGCCACTCCCTTTGCTGCTTTGATGATGACGTACGGAACTCGATCTCCAAGATTTGGAGCGCTACCAGCATCACGCTTTCGCATCCTAAAACCCATGTTGGTGGAAACTGATTATATGCGCAAGCATGGGCGACATTGGGGGGCAGATGCCCCCCTTATATTTATTGTAGTCATGGAGTTTCCCAAAGCGAGTCATCAGCTCCGCTACAAGTTGGAGCGGTTAGTCAGGCCTCCACAGACAGCGCGCGTCCTAAGCGAGATCTACATCCACATGAATGGCCCGTTCAGAGCATAAGCAAGAAAAACTTGCTGTTCAGAGTCAAGCTAGTCTACAGTAGTAAACGGCAACCTCTTTAAGTTAAGTTATTCTTGACTGTGTCGATGAACACCACATCGTGCGAAAGAAATTTTTCTTGCTTGCAAAACCTGATAACACACAACGAGACAGAAGAGACTCTCAGACACTGCAGTAAGCTACCGAACATTGAACAGGCCATCTATGTGGATTTGTGGACACCGTTTAACCCTTCACAGTGGAGGAGCTGACAGGCACGCAAGGCATATTCAATTATTATTATTATTATTATTATTATTATTATGATTAGGCTTCTTTTATTATTAAATTAATATTACAATTCATTGGCCCAGCAATATTTCACAGCGCATCAACACATAACCGACACGTTGCGAGGATATATTAGTTAGATATATCTCACAATTCTCTCACATTGAGCCACAAGTGAAATATTAAGAAAATACATTTGATTAATTGCTCTTCGTCTTGCTGTTAACAAACTTTTAGAATAACAATAATATCTGTGGTAAATTTTTAAACTGTAAAATTAGCATCAAAACTATGAATTAAACAACATAAAATATGCTTTGACAGAAATAAAAAAATTTTATTCAAAATGTAGTCCTCACACGGGTATTAAAGCCGCTGCCGGTTAATTTGACCGATGAACTTGAACCTCCACTTCTCCATTTCAAATGTGATAAGCTATTATTTATATTTATATATATATATATATATATATATATATAAAAATAAAAATGTATATTTAGAGTCACATTCTCCAGAAATTGGATTTTATAAATTGACGTTAACAAGGACTTTTCTAAAGAAAGTTTCTAAAGTTATGACATTTGAAAATTCATACATGAGCACAATTTGAAATGACTAATGGCCTAGTGACATTTTTATATGAGGTAGGGGGCCTACTGTAATGCTAATCTGAAGTCTGAACAAAATCAGCAGCAGCAGATATAAAGTTGCAGTTGCGAGTTATAAAGTCAGATTTGCGAGTGTGAGATAAAAAGCCACAATTATATTTTAACATGTTTTATTAAGTAGCGGAAACAAGTTTCTATATACAAGCCCCACCCCAAATAAAAACTCCATGGATTTGCATGTATCGTGAGAATGGCCTATTTCAATGTCAGAAGGGCGAATTTTGTATGAATTCACAGTCAAGATAATAAGAACACACACGCACCTCTCAGCTAGTTCGACATGGGCCTGTTTGCCGGCATACTCCTGTGCGGTGCGTGTCAGCTCTTTAGTTATGACCAGCTGACTGATGTCAATGCGGTTACACAGAAGGTCAGAGATCACCTCTTTAGCATGGGTTACTGCTCCATCAGGGTCTCTGAAACAACACACATTATTATTCCTGTGAATTAATGTGCATGTTGGTAAATGAATGGTGTGGCCATCAGAACAAAACAGGCTTTCATTAAGGCTTGTAGAGTCATGTCTTCACCATTACGCATGCTAGTTTGTGCGTCACTGTTGCGTATCTGAGCGCATGGTGGTTTTCTGAATGTGGCAATGTCTGTACCTGTCAATGAGGATGTTTTGGAGGCATGTATTAATAAGGTTGGCCACTAGAGGGCAGTTATCCCGTCTGACAGTCTCTATTCCTTTGCAATCCATCTTATCATGATGTTCGGCATTGGAAGAGAAATACAGTCCGGCATACCTCTTTTTATTGATCAACAGATATGGGTAATAAACCTGAAAAAGTGTAAATGAGACAGAGAGGTTATTAAGAATAATTAATAATTAACTTTACAAAAAGGTCCCATTAGTTAATGCATTAACATTAATAACGAGCATTTATTAGTTAATAGAAATACAACTGTTCATTGTTAGTTCATGTTAGCTCAGGTCAGTTCAATAATATTAACAGATACAACTTTTGATTTAAATAAAGTTTTAGTAAATGCTGAAATTAACATTAAGATTAATAAATGCTTCATAAGTATTTTCATTGTTGGTTCATGTTAGCTGATGTAGTTACTAACTAATGGAACCTTATTATAAAGCGTTACCATCATAACATTAGATGGCATCTGTTACGAAATCTTGGCCCACTTCCTGTACCTTCTCAAACTCTAATTTGATTGGTGGAACAAAGTGGGAGGAGACCCAATCAGCTGCCTCCTTTCCCAGGTTCATTGCTTCCTGCACTGTGGCCACACCTAGCTTCACCATCACAGAGTCTGTGTCTCCGTAGATAACCTGAAACACATTTGATCTGCGTCACTGCATGTTTTTAGTGCACTGAAATTAAAGCAAAAAAACAAACATTTAAGCGATTAAATACCTTTGCATCTGCCTGGTAACCATTAGAGATTGTGTATCTTGATTCCACAAGCTGTTTGGTCTGTTCAATCATCTGCCTACCAAAGCCTGTGACGCTCTACAGATGAAAGAGAAAAACTTAAAGCATCTCTGTCTAAAGCTGACAGTATTTACCCATGTGTGAGTGCTGAAACGGACCTGTGAGATCTCCAGACAGGGCAGTTTGCCCACTTGAGCCCCAGTGAACCCGTACACTGAGTTCGCACTGATCTTCAAAGCCAACTGCCTTCCGTCCAGCACCTGCTTTTTAAAGGGGTCTGTCTCTTTTTTCAGCTCTGCCTTCGCCCTAGAGGCACAACAAATAATGGGTACAATAATACATTTTTAATTACGCAGAACTATTTGGTATTGAATTTAAGACATTTATTTAATCTTCATTTTTTTGTTATTGAAATTATCACTTTTTCCTGGCGCCCAGCAGGTTTTCCAGGATCTCAGGGAGAAGGCCCTTCCTCACAGAGCTCTTCACAAACTGATCACCTGTGGGGGTTTTGATGAAATCTTCTGGAGACAGACTAAAAACACGTGCACACAAAAAAGAAGTACAGCTTTAATTAGTCACAAAATGGGGTACATCACAATTTAAATGAATGTAAATCAGAGAAAAATTCTGAACACGTCACACACTCTCCTCTCACCCCAGTTTGTCCAGCTGGCCCTTCGGCAGGAGTGTAGTGTAACATAAGTTGTGAGCCATCATGATGGAGGGATACAGTGAGGAGAAATCCAGAGTTGTTATAGGAACACTGTAATACCTGTAAACACAGACACACACAGCTTTTGTGAATCATCTACCAAGTGAATCATCTGCTAAATCTAAATGTTGCTTTAATTTACATAGTACCAACATCCAAGTTAATGTCAGTTTTGTTTTTATTAACTATCAGAAGAAGGATCTGTTGTCACTCACTAGAAAGTTTTTGGAATAAATAATTCTGCCTTAAAGGGTTAGTTCACTCAAAAATGAAAATTCTGTCATTAATTACTCCCCCTCATGTCGTTCCAAACCCGTCAGACCTTCGTTCATCTTCGGAACACAAATCAAGATATTTTTGATGAAATCCAAGAGCTCTCTGACCCCTCCATAGACAGCTATTTAATTGAATTAACAATTAGCCCAGAAAGGTAATAAAGACATTGTTAAAATAGTCCAACAATTTCGTTCTGGCCTGTGTCAGTCTCTAACGGAGTCTCCATTGTAAATACAGCACACGCATGCTCACGTGAACAGCATCGGCTGCAGTAATCCGAAAGCTCTGCACTGCTTATAACGAAATTGTTGAATAAAGTCGTTATTTTTGTTTGTTTTTGCGCCCAAAAAAAGTATTCTCATCACTTCATAACATTAAGGTTGACCCACTGTAGTCACATGGACTATTTTAATGTTGTCTTTACTATCTTTCTGGGCATTGAAAGTGTTAATTAAATAGCTGTCTATGGAGGGGTCAGAGAGCTCTTGGATTTCATCAAAAATATCTTCATTTGTTTTCTGAAGATGAATGAAGGTCTGACGGCTTTGGAACAACATGAGGGGGAGTAATTAATGACAGAATTTTCATTTTTGGGTGAACTAAACCTTTAAGTGTGTTCATTTATTTATGCTGTAAAAAGTTTGGTCAGTAAGATTTTTAAAATGTTTTTAAAAGATGTCTCATGTTCACCATGGCTATGTTTATTTGATACAAGATAAAAAGTAATAATTTGTAATATTGTGTACAATTCAAAATAACAATTTTAATATATTTACATGTAATTTATTCCTGTGATGTCAAAGCTGAATGTTCAGCATCATTACTCTAGTCTTCAGTGTCACGTGATCCTTCAGAAATCATTCTAATATGATGATTTACTGCTCAAGAAACATTATCATTATCAATTTTGAAAACAGCTGAGCTGCTTAACATTTTTGTGGAAACCATGATACAATTTTTTCCATATTCTTTGATGAATAGAAAGTATAAAGCATATAGTATATAGCAGCATTTCTTTAAAAAAATATTGTTTTGTAATCGTATAAATGTCTTTTTATGCCTGTAACATTTTATCAATTTAATGCATCCTTTCTGATTAAAAGTTAATTCCGTAAAACTCTTGCTGACCCCAAACTTGAACAGAAGTGTGTACTTTTTGATGTTTTTTTTTTCTAGAAGTAAAGATATGAAAAAAGTGCAAACCCTTTCTCTGGTTCTATGACAGTGGCTCCAGTGTAGTCCTCCCCTCCCTCTGTCCTTACCACTGGCATCACCAGATCCTGCTTCATAGCCTACACAATATAACAATTATTAAGCCATACACATTAAATCGTAGCTAAGTTTGTTACATTAACACGTTACAGAGAGACATGTGCAGACCTGTCTCAGGAGTTGTGAAACCACTTTAATCTGCTGTCCACGAGACAGCAGGTAAGTCAGGGGCACCCCAGTTACTCTGGCCATTTCCATGTAATTAATGACGCACATCAACTTCTGCAGCAAACGAAGGGGCAGATACGCATCCTTCAGACAGTATACAGCCAAACGCCTGCGGGTCTGCTCATTCCCATTCTAATCAAAAACAAGGAGAGAGGAAAGAGGGTTTTCTGTTGGTTTACTGGAAGTCTTAGATGCAGTTGTGGGATCTGATTGGCTATAAGAGGAGAAGAGCGATCTGATTGGCTGCACCTGTAGATCTGTGATGATAGAATGCTGCACATCCTCCTTCTGCTCCTGCAGAAAATGGAAACTGACGGCGTTTAGTGTATAAGAGCGCAGTTTATAATCTCTCAGCAACACCTACAACAGAGAAAAAAAACTGGGTGAGTCAGAGCATTAGCAGTCATGAATCAATCTGATGGCACAATGTGAGAGTCTGAGTTTAAGTGTGCATACCTGTAATAGGTCAAACTGCACACGTCCCTCCATATTAACAATTTTGTTCTCTCTGCGGCCCATCTGCTTGCTCTGGAAGCTGGAGTCTTTTAGAACTGATTTGATGCCCCACACACGGCCCAGATATGGGAACATTTTCACCTACGGAGACAGAAATATGAGTGACTCAGATCATCATCCCTCTATCTGAATTATAATAAAAAGCAATTCTGACATGTACCACAACTAGGTTTGACCAAGTCATTATTTAATTATAATTAGTCATTATTTTTTGTTTTAACACATACAAAAACACTTTACCTTTAAGGTGGCAGCTCTGTTGAGGAGGTACGGAAGGTCAAAGTTCTGGATATTGTAGCCAGTGATGATGTCAGGATCCACTGTCCTCACAAACTCAGCCCAACTCTGAGATAAATCACACATATTTTTTACATTTTTACATTGTAAACAACAACCTTATCATACAAAAACAAAATTCAACAAAAAGCGAATAAATAAATATACAGAAAACCAAAACACTTAAGAGTCCAAACATAATCAGGACGATGCACAAGCAGCTTTAACATTGAATGAAAAGGTCTGAACAAACAAAATAAATATGCATTATATAAAAACGCATAAACTGAACCCCTACCACAATATGGAACATTAGGCTATACCTGACTCACAGTCACAATTTATTTGCATATTATTATATGTTGTCAGGGAGAATTAAGTGAGCTCTGTTTTGCTCACAATGAAGCCAGTCTTTGAGAAGATGTGCTCCAATGGTGTGGACATGGAAGTTAAGTTAAACATGTAGTGCAGTAATCGCGGTACTAATTTAGCTACCAAACTCTGCACGAACAATAGTTAACGTTAACAATAGAGTGAGCAGCCACATAAAGTGGATAACGTTAAGGCCTGTACACACCGGGACGAATATCACGTGCGTTTTTCTTGAGTGTTCACACCCAAGCGATTTTCACTGGTGATGCGCCAAGTGAACGTGCAAAACAGTAGATGGCGCTCCTGGTACACAAAGTGGTGCTGCGGCACTTTACACTTCTGACACTCACTTGTCACATAGAAGACGAAGAGACAGTATTTACGTGCTTGCCAAAACCATTCACATACTTTTTGCTAACTGGCAAGCAGCATTAGCAGCTCATCTTCTTTGTCTACTTACTACTTCTTCGTCGTATCAATGTGTGCTTAGCAAGACCGTTTTGTGCTTGAGCGCAGTCATGTTTTACTGTAACTTCAGCAGCTCCAGGCACGTGAACAAAAGCGTGATCTCATTGGTTGGCCAGTTTTTAACGCGCCGTGTCAAAATAAAAAAACTAACCCAAGGTTTTTTTTTTTTTTAAATGAGCGGCTTTTCTGCTTCGCGCTCCAGGCACGTGCACACTCACATTGGCGCCCTTTGTTTAGTCACGAGGAGTTAAACGTCGGCGATAAACGCGCATGAAAATTGTCCCGGTGTGAACAGGTCTTTAGGCTACTACTTACATGTTTTGTCATGTTTAAGATCGCATGTCACTTTTTTGTGGTAATTCTCTAAATGTTTCCACATTTTGGATTTTTGGATTTTCTGCCCGACATATTACCGCATGGACCAGTCGTGTTAACGATCTGTCACTAAATGACTTCACTAATCCTGTGGAGTTTTTTTTTTTCCTCCTCCTAACGTTTAGTCGACTATTAGGGGCAGCCCTGAAGTGGCACCATGTACATTTATATTTGACAGAATAAACATGTAAACATTTCAGTACCTGCAGTAGCTGTTTCTCCTGAGTAAAGCAGAGAATCTGGGAGCCCACTATACTGGCACAGCTCTGTAAGGTGAAAACTGTCCGGATAAATGGCTCCTTCTCTCCCTGACGCTGCACCATAGAGGCGATCTGAATCACAGGGTCGATCTCTGGCTCTGGAAACACACCTGGAACACACAAAAACAGTTCCTTATGCAGCAGGATATAATACTTTCATTTGCAGGCAATTACAAGGCCAAGAACAAGCACACTAATCGCACATGGTGGCAATGACACACAGTAAACTGTTTGTTAATGTTACTTTGGTAATGCTTTACGTAGACAAATGGTTTGGTATCAGAAATCTAAAAAAATATGTAGGACAAAATTCAACAAAACCTAATACAGTTCGTTTACAATCTTTAAAACAATATATTAACTAAAACAATTACAATTTTAACTTGTGGGGGCACTAAAGAGTTTAATTGATCCCAAAATTTCCAAATGAAATATTGATATCAGTGTGCCACATTTCACAACTTTCTACCAAATGGTTTTATGGTAAGTCAAACAATCCAAAGCAGCAAAATTAGAATAAGCTAACAGAAACAGAAGGTATGACGCCTAAACAAACACCTTTTCTGCCAGCACACTCAATATCAAAGCTTAGGACTCTGAGTGGAGCGATCCTCTGCCATTCTCCTTCAGCTGGATGACTGACCAGATCATTCCATGCCACATCCACCTCATACTGACACAGGGAAACCTGAGAGAGAAATCAATTAAAGACAATTCAAAGGGTCACTTTGTGGGTCAAAGGGTCACCTTAAGTGACTGATGTTTTTTTTTTTACCTTTCCCGGATGTTTTGAATCTGTCTGTCCTTCACTTCTCTCTTCCCTCAGCATGTACTTCCCTTTTGGAAGCTCAATCCAGCAGCAACCGACAACATCACTGTCCACCATGAACCTGCAGTCACGAGCACATACAGCAGACCTTACATGCTTTATCAAGTCAAGCAAACATTATCTACCACACATCAACAGCAGAGCTGCACAATTCTGGATACATTTAGAATCATGTTTTTTTTTAAAAATTTAAATAGAGATCACGATTCTTCTACAATTTTGAATAGACAACTAAAGAAAAAACATGTAATTTACTTGAGGTTCTGACAAAACATTCATTTAAATGTTGAAAATTGACGGGTGTGATTATGAAATGTGGTCGTCACTCCCGTAAATAACTGAACTGTGTGTGATCGTAACCGTATTAAGGACTCGGATATAGGATATAGGACTGAAAACCATATTCTTATGCTGTGTGAACGTGACCTTTGTGAAGCTGTTTTATACCTATAGCCTACATGACAACTGCTCTCTCTGGGTCAACGGCAGCGCTAATGCAGATTTGAATGTTCGCTGTGATTGTACTTGTCCAAAGGCTGAATTGTTGTCATTTAGGAATTAATCACGTGGGAGTTTGAATCAAGATTGTGATCTTTTGACGAATAATCGTGCAGCTCTAATCACCAGTTTTTAGAAACTTTCAAGTACACACAGACACACACCTGATCTCAAAGTCAATGTTGGCTTCAAAAGCCTGGTAGCTCTGAGTGGTGAAATTGGCAAATTTAAATCCCTGCTCCAGGATACGCTTCGCTGGGGCAACCAGACGCGGCATCGCCATGGTAATGCGCAGGAAGTCATGAGATCTGTTTCCATGGTAATGATACATACCTTCATATATGGAAAGATTTGTCAGCTACAAACAGGTCATACAAACAGTTGCATTTACACCGCTTTTAAATGTTTGGGGCTTCTTTTTTTAAAAAGAAATAAGAAATTAATATTTAAATTCAGTTAGGATACATACTCAAGAGTGACAGTAAAGAAAAAATGACAAAATGTACCATGGTTTGCACAAAATATTACTGTTACAGCATATGACAATATCTTACAATAATAAGATAATGTATTCTGAGCAGCAATATCAGAATGATTTCTGGTGATGCTGAAAATTCAGCTGACATCACAGGAATAAATTGCAAATATATTCAAATTGAACACATCAAGTTTTAAATTGTCATAATATTTCACATAATATTACTGTTTTTACTGTATTTCTGGTTAACTAAATGCAGATGTTACAGAAAAGATTTCTCTGAAAAACATTTTTAAAAATCTTAGTGACCCTAATCTTTTGAAATGTAGTTTATACACATTAAAATTACTTACTTTCTTTTCTGGTGATGTCCACTGCCAGCACAGTGACCGCTATGTTGTCTTTATTGGAACGCATGTCCTTCAATACAGCAGAATTCAGCTCTCTCTGAAACTCAGCCAAGTGTGCATTTGAAAAGCCTAAGAGATACACAGACATAGTGAGAAATCATGAAAGACGTACTTACTATGTCTAAATGACACTGAGCAGCATCCTGTAATTGGCAGCTCACCGTTGGGAGCAGGAACATAGAAATACGGGGCGAATCCATGAATATGGCAGCACACGCTATTGCCGCTGTCCGTCACACCAAACATGCGCACTATAGGCACTTTGCCCTGCACCTGCCCAGGCATACCTGCTACCGCAGATCCTAAACACCAGACAACAGCACATTGAGGGAGAAGTCTGGATAAATCATGGATTTTAATGTGTGCATTTGTGAGAGAGCATGTATCTCTTACCCAGGTAGTAATCCAGGTCTATCTGCTGGAAAATGAGTGTGTCCGAGTTTGGATGAAGAGGCGGTGCATGAGGTCGTTTCCAACGTGGATTAAGATCAGCAGAGAATAAGTCACCTGAGCAAAAGAGGGCAGATCATGTCGAGGTCATGGGTCACAAAGCGAGTAATGTTAGTCCTTGCATACAAAGAATAAAATAAAAGACGACAAAGTCTGTGAAAAGAATTATAAAAGGAATATAAAAGAAAATTAACCATATCATTTTGGAAAATTCAGACCCAAGATGCCATGAGTAGAAGACAAGATGTGGAAAATGGAACCTTGTGCTCAATAACTTAATTATTTTTAAATGTCAATTTGTTAACAAGTTTGATTATATATACAGTATAAAGATATTTGTGTGTATAATAATGAATTCAATTTAATTAAGAAAAACAGACTTACCTACTGGAATGACATCATGGCCAGCTTGCCCCTCCCCTGACTCCACCTCCATTTCCATTTCATCAAATAGAGCAAGTTCCTCCTCAAACTGGGAGGGACTATCCTCCCATTCTGTGCTCATTTTCCCCTTCTTAGCCTGTGAAACCCCGCCCATTCCTGGGCCTCCATTGCGCCTTTTAAAGTCCATTCTGCAGCAGCCTTGCAAAAACAATTTCAACTCTTTATGAGCAAATGAAACACTCAAAAACACGTACAAGCTTCCTGAGATGACTCTCAGAAAAAAAAAAAGGAATGCAGAATATGTCGGCTATAGCAAATTATTTATGGAATAT